>JBCEWC010022118.1:0-10166 GCA_038996855.1 Solanum aculeatissimum | reverse complement strand
ATACAGATATGCATCAGCAAAGAAATAATCATCAGAAAATTCCCAAATTCATCTCTTATCTCTTAGTTTTTCAACTAGTTTTGCCTATCAGTCTATTTCTCATGTGCGCGAGCCCAATCCCTTTTAGTAGCTCTTAACAACATCTATACAGGATGAGCCCTTTTGAGACACTATTCATAGCTTTACATAGAAACTCCAGAAGTAAATACAAGAAAACATTACATTAACCAAAGTACTTATTTGAAGCAAAACTGATAGCTCTCATAAATGTTCTTTTGATTGAATTGAGCCATGTATATGTTTTCCTGTACATTTGCCATTACATGGTGAAGGCTAGAGAATGTAAAAGTAAAACTCAAAAAAATTGAGAAATTTAATGGTGACATCAAGCAATATGTGCTTCATGTCCTCACTAGAAAGGACATGCAAAGGGGACTCCAAATTCAGCTGTTCCTTTTTTGGTTGTCCTCTTTTGTTGTGTCTTGCAAGTCTACACGACCTGTTGTTAAAAAAGAACAGTAAGAATGAAGCTTTTAGCCAAGAAGGCTGAGAAACTTTTATGGAACAGAAGTAACATTCATCTGTATCTCATGAATCAAATTGTGACTAGTGTATGTTAAGTCATGTAAAGTACCATACCAAATAATGATACTAATGATGGAGGAGGCTTTGATCCGTTTGAACTCGCGTCTATCCCTGCATGATGAAGAAGTTCCTTTGAAATTAGCGTAGATCAACAGTATAGACACAGTGTTACTCATGGAAAAGCTTTACATTAGTGACAAAGGGGTCTAGAAATCTAAGCATGAAAACAGTTTGACTACTTTCTTCGATCTTTGAGATTTTTTCATGACAAGTAACCCAAACGCTCTGATGCCATGAGAAAAATAGGCTGGAGAGAAAATCGACAAAGTTTCAGAACATGTTCAGGCCATGTCTTTCGATCCTTGTGAGTTGTAGAGATGACTATTGAGTTATTCACAACAATTCCTAATCCAACAAATGAGAGGATACAATTTCTACTGAAGCTGCAACAATTTATGTTAAATTATGCAGTATTGTGAAAGTTGGTACCTGAAGTTCCAACTGATTTAAGAATGTCTGATTTCTTGTAAGTATATCCAATAAAGTTGGCATCTTTTGATGTTAACATCTGCACATTGGAATCAACATGTTAGGAACCAGTCCTGAATATACTAAACAGGAGCCAAAACCTCTTTATAACAACCATCTTCTATTACAACATTTCACTATAACGGCCAAATTTTCATTGTGAATAAGTAATTATTACCTTTCGCCAAGGTCCCACTCTTGGTGCTGTCAATTGTGTATCTTCTACCTATAAGTGAAAAAGTTAGCATAAGTAAACGGAGAAAAGAGCTTAAACAACAACAACAACAACATACTCAGTGAAATCCCATGAGTGGGCTTTGGGGAGGGTAAAATTTACGCAGACCTTACCACTACCTCATAGAGATAGAGAGACTGTTTCCGAAAGACCCTCAAGGAAAAAAGAGAGATAAATGAGGAAAATGTCACACTCACATATGACTCGTGGATCATGAGGCAAGAGGATGACTTTCAACTTAACCTCATTGACATGAATGTTAGTTTACAACGACTACGTTCTCCCTAGAAAGTGAAATTAATACAGTAAGTGTTTGATAAGCAAAAGTACTCACTTCAGGAAACTTCTCAAAATTCTGAGTGTCTAATTCTCCTGTAACAATAGGTTTGTAGGCAGCTTCCATTTCATAAAGTGCATCCCACTTAGTTCCTTTAAACCAAGGATGAGCCTAGAAACATGTTCACACATTCAGAAGAAGTTGAAAAAATGTTGCAGATCTCGTCTATGATAAAGAGGACAAATGTAGTCGTTAATGAAAAAACAATATGATCTTCACAGTTAGATGGCATAAGTTCATCTCTTTCGCGGTTAGTTACCTTTATCTCTTCCACTCCTCTGGTCCCTAATCTTGATTCAACATCACATAACAAACGACATATCAGATCCTTAGCCTCATCTGATACTTTTGGTTCTTCCGGAAATTTCAAGCATGCTCTCCAATTGATAATCTGATACATGAAAAGAGATACAACGCATCATACACAGATGAAAGATACTAGTAAATGCTAACAGGATACTGAGGCACAAGTTTGAAACTCATTCCTCTTGCCTGAAAAGATGTTCAAATATTTCAGAAGATCATTCTAGAGACGCCATGAGTGAAAGGAACTTTCTCATTTTTACTATAAAATAAACGAAATAATACTGAATTACCTTGCGACATGTGAGTCTTGGATCTTCTGAACAGAAGGGAGGATAACCTACGAGCATCTCGTACAAAATTGCTCCCAATGACCACCAATCACATTCCATTCCATATCCTTTTTTCAACAACACCTCAGGTGCCATGTAATCAAGAGTTCCCACAGTAGAATATGCCTAAAAAAGAGTTTCACTTATAAGTTGATTATATTCAAGAATCACCCAAACATAAGAAGTTGGAATACCAGGGCACGACGATTGCGTTTCCATTGTTGTAATTGTTCTTTTGGCATTAACCATGGATCTCTATCACTATCAGCAGTTTCACTTAAGGACTCCTGACTTGTCAGATCTTCAGCTTCCAACAGTGATGAATATTTATCTTCCAGTGGCTTACATAAACCAAAATCAGAAAGCTTTAGATGTCCATTTTTGTCCAGTATAAGGTTATCAGGTTTGATGTCCCTGAAAGAAGAATAAGCCAGCAAATGTTCATTTACACGCGCAATAATAATGGCAACGGACAAGTTCATCTCACATTGTCAAAGCTAAAACAGATACATGTATTTCAAGACTGCACAAAAACACAACTTATGCATTGTTGAGATACCTGTGCACATAATTGTGCTGATGAATAGAATGAATTGCTAAAATACTTTCTGCCATATAGAATCGCGCTACATCTTCAGAAAGAATATCTTCTCTCATCAGTAAGGTCATAATGTCACCACCAGGTAAATATTCCATGATAAGGTACAAGAAATCTGAATCTTGGAAAGAATAGTAGAGTTTCACGATGCATCGACTATCTACCTCTACAAGCAAATTCCTCTCAGATCTAACATGCTCAACCTGAAAGAACCACATGAAGTTTATGCATATCAACATACTTTGAATGTATAATTTCAGACCTTAGAATTGATGATCAGAATACTATTTCGCGATATCAGTAATATTCACCTGCCCTCGACTAAGCATCTCTGATTTCTTCAACTTCTTCATGGCAAAAACATCACCAGTACTTTTAAATCGACACAGTCTAACCTGCGTTGATAAATTAAACCATGTAAGTAAGTAATCACTTCATTTGGAATCTGTTTTCTTCCTGTCCTTACATGATCATTGCATAATTCTGTGTCTCAATATGCAAGGCAATAGACCTCTTACTGAAACTAGAAGTTCAAGATGTTTTTCGGTACAATCATGGATCTTAGTTGGAACAAAAAAGACTCTTGTCTCAAGCACTCTTCATGTGAGAAAAAAGGGGGTTGATGCAGTTTTGAAGAACATATATTTCCTATTCGATATCATCAGAAAGCATTTCGAAAACAGACATTATGAGCTGGAGATCATGTGTGCTTCTCCACAACAATGCCAGTGTGAAAGCCTTAAATAGCATAAAAGGAAATCTCATATGCAAATATTTCAGACTCTTAACGCTACTTATGTTCATTTTACCAGCAAACTGATCTCTCCTAATCCATTCTTCATCTTGTTTAATTAGTAAAACTTCCTTAACAGAGATGAAGCGTTGGACGACATGCAAATTAGAATCTTCTATATCTGTCTATACCATCCAGACTTCTTCTTAACTAAATTTACATCATGAAAACATGTATTACAGAAAACATTTCTATGAGATAGAGTTGTAAAAAGACAATGTACCTCCCCGAATGCGCCTTTACCAATGACAGTCAACAGTTCAAAGTCATCAATTCCAACTTTGTGCCTCTGCAACCTCATAAACTCAGTTTCCCTCTTCTCCAAATTCCTCAGCATCTTCTCTTGCTCATCGTCTGGTATCTGTGCTTCTTGCGCCTTTCTCTGCAACGTTCTTCGCCTGAAACACATAAACATAACCAAAAAAATATTTTAAAAGTCAAATACAAACTATACATATTGCATAAACACAAGAACCACATCTCACTACCAAACAAGTTAGGATAGGCTAAATGAATCTTCACTAACCAAGTCAACATTATACAAAATAAAGCACAAAAACGAAAAGTACTACTACTACAACAACAACAACATGCCTAGTATAATCCCATAAGTTGGGTCTGGGGAGTATAGAGTGCATGCAAACCTTACCCCTACCTCGTCAAGATAGAGAAGTTATTTACGATAGATCAGCGCCTTACAAAAAGCATTAATACATATATAGGAGCAGTAACAAGAACAGTAACGACAAAGAAGTAAGTACTACAAGTTCTCCACATTCCCTACCAATGAATCTTTGATAAGGAAGGCTAAAAGACTCCTAGAAAGTAAATGATATCAACATAACTAAAAATATATTCCCAATTAATTGACATTTGCCTACATAAATCACATCAATTCACGATGAATCCTCACGATATTTTGTTAAAAAAACAACCTTTCTTTACGATCTTGCAAGCCTTGAAGATAGTTCTTGTAATGATTCTCAATGATCTGCTTAGCAGCAGCTGCTTTTTGTCTGGTGACTGGTGAGGAAACAGAAAACTCTGGCTCCAATGAATTGAACACTTGATCAGCTCCTTCCATTTGATCCAAACTAAAACTTCTCAGATCCCAAAATTGAAAGAACTAAACAGAACAAAACAAAAAAGAATATAGATATATAAAGGGTGCCTTTGGAGTCAAGATTTGGAGTCAGTTGGTTTATAGTAACAGTAAATTCAGTTAAGAAAAAGACTATATTTGTCTGTTTCTAGTCTAGTATAACATAAGAAGTAAAATGAAATAAGAAGAGAATCTTGAAACTTCAAAGTGAATGAAGTTTGGAAGCAAATTGCAATAAAGAAAGGAGAAAAAATAGGTGTCTGTCAGTGTCAGCAGGCAATGCACAGATGAATTAGCTGTATTGGCATATGAGATTTGATGGGAATGGAGTGATAGTGACTTCAATAATCAGTCGCCGAGTCAGAATTTTCATTACCAAAAGAAGAAACTACCACGATTTACCATTTACTATATGTGCATAGATATATATTTTTGACTTTCTATATAGTTTTTTCAAGAAAAGAAACACAGTGGTGTACGAAAAACTATATTATGTATGTAAAAGATTATCCGAAAGATATCGATTAAATCTTCAATATCTTCTTATTTCGCCATCAACCCCTTGTGATATTCTGGCTCCACCCCCACCAATAATATCTCAAGTTGTACTAAAAAAGGTGTAAATAATTTTTGACAGGGAAGCATTTTGACATGTGACAAATTTAACTATGGGTTTGCCAATTTGACAAATTACACTGACTCACATAAACTATTATTGACGAGTGGGGTAATATTTAGCATCAAAATATTTTTCATAATCAGGACTTGAACTTAAAATCTCTGCACTATAGGGCTTGAATCTGAGACCGCTGCACCATATCTTTTTGACGATAATTAATGGTTGACTTTGGATTAAAAAAAAAGCAAATAGGTAAAGGTAGGTTAATCTTCTATTCAAGGACCATCTTTGACTTGTACTCTTAGTTGGGATCTAATAGGATTATAGTAATTAATTGGATTACAACATATAACACCACCTACAAATAGCAAAGTTGCACATTTATTAAAATAATTTTGGAATAATTTAAGTTTAAGTGCTAGTTGATCAACATTTTAAAATTAATTATTTTATCCTATTAATATTTGAATTATTGTAATTTATATTATTATTCACATAGTTTTCAAATATCTAAATTTTTAAAATTAAAAATATTAAACTAATCTACTTCAATTAGTTTCGAAGATTAATTAAAAATAACTCTCGTGATATAAAATCTGACAAGTAAAAATAAATATAGGGTCGAGTTTTTTGTACTAGACTTATCAAATTACAAGCTATTGATACGAGCATAACAACCGTGGATTTGTGAAAGAAAAAAAAGTCACAAAAGTTTTTTTTTTCCTTTAAAAATACCTTTTTTCTAAATGGTGCCCAAACGGGTCGACCCGCCGCCATTTCCAAACTTCCTGAGAACTCAACGTTTCGTCTTTCTTAGTTGAAGCTTTCTCTATAAATCAGCGGCGTTTCAACTCCCGACCCAACCCGACACCGTTTGTCTCCACTTTCCTGCTCGTGTGTGTATATATACTGAACTGATTTCCTACAGTAAGTGGATTTTTTTTAATCGGAAAAAATGGAAACCGTAAAGCTTCACGAAGAAGAAGAAGATGAAAGTTCAGCAATTGCAGCTCTCGGTTCTCTGTTTAAGCTTACTGAAGTTTATCTTTCGTTAGCACTATTTCCCCCCTCTTTTTTTAAATTTGAATATTCAAATTTAGCTAATTAGGGAAAGTGATTATCAAACTTTTTTTTTTGGATTTTACAGAGATTATTCGCAAGAAGGGAAGCTTTTGTTGGAATCTGCGGTAAGCTCGCTTGCCGTTTTGATTGTTTCCACTGGTTATGTTGCATAGTGGAGCTAGTAGCAAAAAAAAATGAATCTTTTTTTTGAACGTGGGTTCTAGTCTAAGTTAGAGACTCTTCATTTTTTATGTGGCAACCATGTCAGATTCTCCTAATATACACTGTTTTGGAGAATCTGCTATGCACCCAACATAAGTTTTAGTTTAATTTGGCTTGAATAGAAAAATAAAGAGGACAAGTGTATTCATAGATAAGAACTAGTTTGGAATTGAAGCTTAGTTGATGCAGACAAATACATATTGTTATGGATATACATATATAGGGGTGGAAAGGTAGCGAAAAATTACACTATATATTCAAGATTAGATTTATTTTTATGTATATAGTGAAAATCTTGGCTCTGCCTCTATATGCTCTCACGGGGCTTTGGTTCGATGGAAAAGGTCGTACAATATGGGATGTGTGGTAATATGCCCACATCACAAGTTTGGAACTTGACTGTTGAACCAAGTTGTTATTTATGTGGTGAAGGGTAGAGAGGAGTATGCCCATCATCCACCCGAGTTTCAAAGGTGAAATACTGGTTTTTTGGACATCAAAGTTATATATGCACACTCTCTAGCTCTCATGAACCAAGTTGTAATTTACATGGAGCCCGCTGAGTTTTTATTTTTTATTTTAAAATTGGGGGTAGGGGAAATGGGGACGGGGATTACAAATGTGGGGAATCGAACCCTCACCAACAGGTGGGTGTTCAGGTAGTTGCTACTAAGATTCCCCCCTTTACCCACTGAGTTTCAAAGCTGAAATTGCTGATTTTTAGGATGTCAAAGTTGTATATTTGCACACAAACTCACACTTTCTCCCTCTCTCTCTGCTTAGGTGTTGTGATTTGATTTCTTTACGGATTATACATCTCAGTATAACCTTTGTTTATTTGTGCAGAACACTGATGTCTACAAAAATAGTACATCTCCATTAAATGGCAAGTGCTCCGTTGTATCATTAGATAATTTCTGCTTACCTATTACGTTTGATATATGTGTTATTAAGGATATATTGGAATAGGAGTAAAATATCTTGTATTTTATGTAGTTAATATACAGTTCTCTTTTGGTTTTGGCAGAGTTTGGCTCTTTACCGGATGATTTGGAGCTTGCTAGACAAATGAATGAAATGGGCCTTCCCGTTTCATTCCACACTAAAAAGGAGGTATCCAATTTTCTCGTATAACTTGTTTGATTTTCATATGTTTTTTTACAGTTCTGGCTCCAGGTAGTATACCTCTATAAATCATTTCCATAATCCCAGTAAGTAATTGTGTCATGCTTGAAGATGCTTTTTTTTTTTTGTGTAATAGTTGATGCATTCCTAATTTTTGTTCATATTCTGTCTCTGGCTCTCTGCATAATTTCTGTTCCATTGTCTTCTGAAAAACATAGGAAAGTTACAGGTTCTGTTTTCGAGTATTGTCCTAGTTTTGTAGATAGTGAGACTGATTTTCGATGGTATTTTTTTTTAACTGAGAGATGAGTCTTTTTAAAGGGCTATAACCTGAAGGACAAATAATGCAAGTCAGGTCCTTAATTGATAAATAGGGGTAAGATATTCAAACGGTTTTAGTGTTAAAATATTATTCGCTCATGGTATGGTGACTGAAATGCTTATTTCTTTCAAGTTCGTGTCACAGATCTTCATTAAATAATTCAATTTTATGTTTAAACAGTTCAATGAAACTCATTCCTATTATCAAAAAGAATGTTGAAAAAATAACTAAGGTGTAGCCTAGTGGCCAATGAAGTGGATTGAGATCCAGGTTCAAATCCTAGTGGGAGGAAAAAATACTAGGTGATTTCTTCTCATTTATGCAATTGTTGGTAGACAGAGTTACCTGGTACTTGTGTTGATGGGAGATGGCGTGTACGCCTGGAATTGGTTGAGATGCATGCATGTTGGCCTGGACCATGGTTAATGAAAAATAAAATCTGTTTTATGAAAGCATGTATTCCAGAAATTTGATCTCCTAGACTATGTTGCCGTTTTGCACTCATGTGAGAAGGTATAACTTCTTCCCTGTATGTCTCTCTCTATCTCTTCTAGCAGAAGAGAAATCAAACAGTTAAGGGAAAAATAAAGGATGGAAAGAAGAAGAATCTTTCGTCGTGCAAGAATACTCCGGATGAAGTACTAACTTCAATACAAGAGCTGAAGGAGGACGAATGTGAGTCTAATGGCACTCTAGATGGCAATTCAAACAAGGGTTCTTCCTGCATATCACTTCTTGGACAAAGTGAATTCTCATCCTCCTGTACCTGGGATGGTGATATCCATTGTCTTAATGGTGGAGAGGAAGGCTTGAACAATTTGAGCGATGGTAGTGCTCACACATCCCTTGAATGTGTTGCTTGCAATCAGCAATCGGGTCTTAGTCTGAATAATGCAAAAGATAATATCTCCACATGTGAAAAAGTTCAATTGGAAAAAGATGTTGGAGTAATAGTCGGCTCAAGTTTGAAATGTGGAAGGCATGCAGAAAGCTGTCCAATAAATAGCAACGTTGACAGTAGGTGGATCAGTGGAGAGGCATTAAATGGTCATTGTGAGGGAAATCCCTTAAATGGAGAGCAGATGGAGTTTGCCTGTATGGAATGTCCTTTATCTGAAGAGCAAGTAGAGTCTATTGCTATGCAAATGGCTGAACATTACACAGAAAATGGGCTACTCTGCAATGATGTTGGTGAAGAGTTAAATAGTTGTAATAGAACTAATGATAATTGTGAAGGAACTATTAATGATTGGAGGTTGTATTGGGACAATGATTACCAAAGGAACTACTTTTATAACATTGTAACTATGCAATGTACTTGGGATCCACCTCCAGGAATGGATGACCTAGTATTTACTAATTTTACCACAAAACAACCAGAAACGGCACTTGAGGTGGAGTTGGATGATGCAGATTTAAAAGAATCTAATGATCTACAAACTTCTGCAAGTCTACCGTCTGATCTTGACATTGCAGATGGATTTATTGAGGATGATGTATTGCTGGACAGACAGCTCAATGAATCAGAGGGAACAGGACAATTTGCTGACAATTTGTGTACTCTTAGCTCTACAAAACAGAAAAAGAGAGTCAGAAAAAAGAAATTCAAATGGAAGTTGCCAACTGAAGCTCAAGGTTTGTGAACTAGAGCGATCCTTAATCTTGCCTTACATTTATATGCTTTAATATTACCTTGCATATTTTTTTATAAAAGTAACACTTTTTGTAAAAGTATTTGTTGCATAAAAACTGCAGTGTCCATAATTACAAGGGAATATCGGAAGATGTACTAAGCTATAACCTACTTACAGGGATCCTAGAACATCAACAAAAGATTCTCTCTTCCATATATTCATGTTCATACCAAAAATAGAAAAGGGGAGTTAATATCACAGATGGTCACTCAACTATTAGTTCTTTTCACAGAAAGTCACTTAACTTTCCTTTTTAACCTCAAAGTCACTCAACTATTAGTTCTTTTCACATAAAGTCACTTAACTTTC
>JBCEWC010022117.1:0-10166 GCA_038996855.1 Solanum aculeatissimum | reverse complement strand
AAAGTAAGACTGAATATCTTTTTTTCAATACCCCATTCCTTAATAAACTCAATTAGTAAAGGACCCAAAATGGCACCAGAATGTGGAGGGGGTACGTGGCAAAAAATCAACACTCTTTTTTGAACAATCCAATTCAAATCAATATAATCAGAAGTTAAACAAATATATCCATTTGACGCTAAAGAAGTCCACATGTACGAAGTCAAACAAACTCTACTACGAATCACTGCAGACTCATTCTTTAGATATTCTTTTTCCTATCATACATCTTCAAAATATCAGACTTGGCAGTATTTCTTGAAATTGTTTTTCCAGTTGGATTCAAGTACAAATGGATATCCCTATTTCCTTGATGTTCGACAATGCTAAAAGGATAATTATGCTTCAGAATAGACACAAACACCTTTTCATGATAAATTAATTGATCAATTGGCCCAGCCCTGTGCTCTTGTGTTTTGTCTAAATGTAAACTGATATGCTGTTTAAAATTTGAAGTTCCAGAAATAGAGTAGGCTACAAAAATCTTCTTACAAACATTACATTGAGCTTTTAACCTTTCATTACTTGTACTAAGAGGCAATTTTGTAAAACGTTTCCAAATATCAGAAGTGTTTTTTTGTCATTTTCTTGGGATCGACGAACTAATCTCACAAGATTCTTCATAGAGCTCAATAGCCTTTGTCGACATCTTTCCCTTAAACAAAAAAAAAACCCAAAAATTCTATGTACAAACGACAAGCCAAAAATATGAAACCTAATATTCTGTAAATATCCATACTGTATATAACATATTTTTAAAAAATTTGAAATTAGGAAGAAGATTTTAGGGGAGTTAATTATAAACCCTAGCTTTAAAATGTTAAACAAAGAAAAAGATAGAAGATGAGGAAGAAGTTTTTTGGGGAGGTGAAATTGAGAGACTTACCTACGAGCTTGGAGTTGAGATGATGAGGAAGATGCTGAAAAATCACTTCTAGAGCTTGGAGTTGATATGGGGAAAGCCGATCTTTTGAGAGTTTGGGAGAAAGCCGATCTTCTATTCCCCTTTAACCCAAACTTATATTTTAGCAGTAATTTACCAAAAAATACCCATATTTTAATGGGTTAAATATGGGTATTAGCCCAAATATTACCCATATTTGAAATCACTCTTTTAGCCCGTGTTTAATGGGTGGGTTTGCAAACATTGGACCTAAATTGCCGGTACTAGTTTGGACTGTACTTTAGTCTAGAAAAAACAAAAATATGCTCAGGAGCTACACTAAAGTAGAAAAACCTGCGATTATGGACATCCTTAAAAAGGAATTCAGCAATTACTAGTTAAGAATTTCAGAACTTCCTAGTAGATGATTATAGCGAGAAAGCAACATAGGTAGAAAACAAAGGCATTCACAATCAACTTAAAAAGATGATAGAACTATCACAGAAACACAGTACAATTTTCAAGCCCAAAAGTTTTGCCTGACATGTAAAGATGGAAAAGGCATAACCTAGAATACTGGCTGTTGCTTGAAAAATAGAATTTGGGAAGACACAACTTGTCTCATCTTCGGCCGAGTTGTGCTGGCCCTAGAGCCGAAGACTGTGCGTTTCCATAGCTACTGCAAAATATGTCACTAACAACTGTGAAGAGGTCATTTCATAGACCAAAACAAGAAATCCCAAGAGTTCATCTACTACTGGAGTCCTGCAACAAAGATTGGCGCCTTTGCAAAGTGGCCATATATTAGATCAAAGGTGCCAGAGATGAGGTCAGTTCGAGAGAGGAGCCATTGGAGAAAGGTGGCAGCAAAAACTAGATTGAATCCGCCGTATATGAGATCGGTGTGAGATAGAATCACCAAGGAAATATGTCGCTTGAAATTAGATCGAAATTGCCAGAGATGAGATCGGCACACGAAAGAATTCGTCCGAATAGTCTTGGAGTATTAATCTAGTCTTTTGAGAGGTTTCCTTGGAAGAGTTCAGTGAAATTAAAAACTTGTAAATCGTTTGAAGAAAATTTAAAGAATTTATTAAATAGAAGAAAATATTTGTAGTTTTAGCTTTTATATATGTGTACTCAACGGACTTACGGGGGTCTGTTTGGGTTTTTTCTTTTAATGCACATTAGTGTGCCGACTGGGCTTAATTGTGTGGTTAGTTGTAGTTTTCTGTAGCTTTGTTCTTTCTACTCTTGTGTGCACTACTTACTTACTTTACCTTATATTTCTTCTATTGACCCAAGTTCTGATTTATTCCTTCTTTTCATATTGTCTTTACTTTTCCTGCTGAATCGGCCTAGGATGCCTACTGGGTACTTATTGTCTTGGCACTAACATTGCATTCTGCATTAGTTTTTGTGATGCAGATCCGACCACCGGTTACCTGTACTGATCTATCGAGCCTATAAAGTCTTATTCGGAGGCGAGGATGAGCACCTGACATTTTGGATCATTGTCGTCTCCTTTAGCATTTTGTGGCCCAACTTTATTTATTTTGAGACTAGCTTAATGTATTTATATTTTGGTCCACTTTTATGACTTATATCGTTTTTCTAGTAACTCTGTACCTGTGACTTCTTGGTTCTAGGAAGGATCAATTTTTATTGTGTATACTTTAGTTTGTTTTGTTTATTTCCTTTGTTGACCCTTAAACTGTTATGGTTTTGCTTAGTTCCGTCTTTAAACCCATTACCAGCAGTTATGGATTTGGAGTTGGCTTACCTACTAGTGGGTTATGGTAGATGTCATCATGACTTGAGAAATCGAGTCCAGATGTTATAATAAAAGTTATGAAATTACAATAATGACCATGTGCTCTAATACTTATTTTAACATTATTTAAATTTTACACATCAAGTTAGCATTAAATATTTTCCTTTCCGTCTAAAGTTGATTTTTCAACCTTTATTTTCTTTTAAAAGCTTTTACTTGAGAAAATTGAAAACAACATACTCATATTTTTAAATAATATTTTTTTTTAATGATTTACGAGGAAAAAGAAAAATTACAAAAAGAATATTGTTCGAATTTTCTTCTATTTAATATATTCTTCAAATTTTCTTCGAATCATTTGCAATTTTTAATTTCACTATAGTCTTCCCAGAAAATCTCTCGAAACACTATATTAATACTCCAAGACTATTCCGACGAAATATCTGGCATGTCGATCTCATCTCTGACGACTTCAATCTAATTTCCCGCGATTCCTTGGCAACTTCTCTCTCGCACTGATTTCATCTCTGACGGCTTCTATCTAATTTTTGGCGACACCTTTCTCCGACAACTTCTCTCTCGCACAGATCTCATCTTCGGCATCTTTCATCTAATCTCTGGCCAATTCGCAAAGGCGCCAATCGTCGTTGTAGGACTACAAAAACGGATAAACTTTAAGGCTTTCTTGGTTTTGTCTATGAAACGACCTTGTCATAGTTGTTAGTGACAGATTTTGTAGTAGCTATGGGAACACACAGTCTTCGGCTCCGGGGCCACCACAACTCAGCCTAAGATGACCCAAGTTGCATCTTCCCAAATTCCATTTTTCAAGCAGTATCCAGTACTCCAGGTTCTGCCTCTTCCCTCTTTACATGTCAGGCAAGATTTTTAGGGCTTGAAAATTGTATTGTGTTTCTGTTATAGTTTTTCCATCTTTCTAAGTTGATTGGGAATGCCTTTGTTTTCTATCTATCTTTCTTTCTTGCCGTAATCTTCTTCTAGGAAGTTCTAAAATTCTTAACTAGTAGTTGCTGATATCCTATTTAAGTACCTCCATAATCACAAGTTTTTCTACTTTAATGTAGCTCCTGTGTGATATAGGGATTATGGGTCACGTAATATAGGATTGCTGATAGAAAAGTTCACAGAGTTAGTGAAGATTCTCAAAAGGAGGAAGATTAATATGGAGTGCATAAAAAGAACTCAATTGGTAGATACCAAGGTACGGGATGTGGATAGGTTTAAGAAATGGTACTCAGGTGGCTCAAGAGATAGAAATGGTATAGGTATTTTAGTAGATGATGACCTTAGGGAGTAAGTAGTGGAGGTTAGAAAGATTAGTGATAGGTTGATGACGATTAAGTTAGTCATTGGTGGGCTTGTTTTGAACATTGTTAGTGCTTATGGTCCTTAGGTGGGCCTGGATGAGAAAGCCAAAAATCTATTCTGGGAGGATTTAAATGAGTTTGTAAGAGGTATAAATAAGATTGAGAAGATTTTCATTGGGGAAGATTTTAATGGCCATATCGGGGATACTTCTCGTCGCCTTGATGATGTTCATAGAGGTTTTTGTGTTTGGGGAGAGAAATAGATGTGGAACTTTACTTCAGAATTTTGCTAAAGCTTTATAGTTGGTAATTGCTAACTCGTTCTTTTCAAAGAGAAAGACCACTTGGTCACCATTCAAATCATGATATCTAAGACTTAGATTATTTATAGCTCATGAAGGGTGATAGAGGCCTTTGTAAAGACTGCAAGGTTATTTCGAGTGAGAATCTTACTATCCAACATAAGCTTTTGGTGATGTACTTGGCAATTAAGAGGAATAGAAAGAAGATCTAATAAGACCGACTGAGGATTAAATGAGGTGGCTTGACTTTTGCTCTTTTATGAGAGATTGGGGAGAAGTTGAGTGTTATGGGGACCTAGAGTAGTAGGAGCGATGTGAACAGTGTGTGGAATAAAACAGGTCATTGCTTTCGGGAAGCAACTACAAAGGTGCTAGGGGTATCGAAAGGGAAATTGGTGGGCATTGAAAAGATTCGCAATGGACCTAAGAAGTTCAAGAAAAAGTGGATGCAAAGAAGATTGCATATACAAATTTGGTAGAGCGTATGGATGCGTAAGAGACGTGGGTTCTTAAACAAGTTTATAAGATAACAAAGACAGAAGCAATTAGCTGTTATGACTACTAAGACAACAACTTTCAAATGATTATATGTCATCCAGGGGGAAAAGGTGGGGATAAAAAATTGTATAGGCTTGTGAAGGAAAGAGGTAAAAAGGCTCATGACTTAGATCAAGTTAAGTGCTTTATGGATGAGGAATGGAAAGGTGTTGTTGGAAGAGATCCCTATTAAGCAAAGATGGTAAGCGTACTTCTACAAAATCATAAACAAAAAGGGGACAAAGATATTGTCCTTGGTGAGTTGGCGCAATCTAAAAGACTTTGAGACTAGGTATTGTAGGTGTTTTGAGGTTGAAGAGGTTAAACATTCTATTAGTAGGATGTGTGGGGGTAGAGCAACCGAACTTGATGAGATTCTAGTGGTATTTTGGAAGAGCACATACAAAGAAAGTATGGATATGATCGACTAGGTTGGTTAATGCTATTTTTAAGATAAAATAAATGTCCGATGATGGATGTGGAGTACAATGGTCCCATTGTATAACAACAAGGGTGATATTCAAACCTGTAACAATTATAAGGGTTTCAAATTACTGAAGAACACCATGAAAATCTGGGAGAGATGAGGTGAGAAGAGGAATGTCCATTTCTGAGAATCAATTAGTATTCATGCTAGATTTCCAACTCTGCCCATACCTCTGCCTCAAACTAGGGGCTTAGTAACAGTTTTAGAAGTTGCCTCTCCTCCATTAGAAATTGATTCTCTAGTCCTTGCCATCTCTCATAAGAACACATGACACTCATACTAACTTAAGAATCCACACACGACTGAATCGAAAGAAATAAAAGAGAATTTTCCTAATAGTTTCCATAGCCTCTCAAAGATAGACAATGGACGTCTCTGTGCCGATCCTGAAGACTCTATTCTACTGGGCTTGTACACATATGAGACCTATGAACCTGGGACTCTGATACCCAATTTTCACGATCCAAATTCGGGTGTGATGCCACTTGCCTTTAAGCCACTGAGACAAGTCAGCCTAGACAGAGAACAATAAAATAATGTGAAAGCTAGAACGATAATACAATCTAAATAGCAAATGAAGGGCATAAGAATCATAATCAATATCTAAAACAATCCCAGAATTGGTGTCATGTGTACAAGTCTCTATTACTTCTGAATTAGAAAGAAATAATAATACAAATCCTAATAGTCTTTGTTTCTCAAATACAACAAAACCAATAAAGAAGTACGATAGTCTTGAGAGTAGGCTGGAATAACAAGCAACTACTTCTCAATCTATCACAAGCTTGGTCTGTAAGAGAGTAAGATCAACAAGATCCGTGCTCATAACCTCCACACATGTGTAGAAAACAAGGGTGAGTACCAACAAGTACCCAACAAGATGATATAAATCCAGGTAAAGAATAAAGAACTCAAGTACTCTTTCCATCCCAATAACATATCTCAAAAAATACAAACCTACATGCAGGAAAGACCAACATAGACAATATAGTCATATAAATAATCATAGCATAGACAATGTGGACATATAAATAATCATAGTCTCAATCCACAATATCTCAACTGATCACTATCAAAAGTTACAAAAACAGAGTCAATCAACATATCATACCTAATACAAAGTAACACAACTAAAACAAGGAATGAAATGGCATGGAATGCCCTCATATGCAAGAAACACAATACAAAGTCAAATAATTATGATGCATGTCTGTCTTACGATACACATTCGTTCAAACCAGAACCCATGGGGGCCACACATGGACAATGTATCCATCGAAACCATTTTTCTTTGGCTTTAATTTTCTTTTCTTTTTCTAGCCTGAACTATTTCCCTTAGGCTTTCCATCATCAATGGGACATCAAACAAATATATTAACCACTTTCATTTACTTGATCTAGAGAGAAAGAAAAAAAAAGATTCTGCAAACAATTTCCTTTTTTCTTATGAAAATGCTTAACCAAATTCCAGTGTTATATTTAACGCGATGAAATAATAGCCGGTTATTAATGGAAGCAAAATGATAAATAGAGCTTAGCCATAGACTATGATATAACCAACTTCTTGAAAGTTAATCACACACAAAAAAAGAAACAAAAGGTCATCCAAACAAAAATCTTTATCACAGTAACGAGTAGAGCAAAGTAGTATAAAATGATAGAAGCCATTTTGGCTTCCACAAGAGACAATGATGTTCTGTAGTACAACACTTAAGCAAAAGGAGAGCGTAGACAGGCAAATGATTAGGGGACTCCATAACCGGAGTCGTTGAGTCTCAAAGTGAAACTCTTCAACTCAAATGTTCATGGAGACAAAGAAAAGGAGAAAAAGGTCAGAAGAGAATCTGATTTTTTGAATAGTCAACAGGGTATAAAACAGGAAAAGTCATGTAAACACTTGATTCATCATAAGAATAACACATACATAAATAAAGTACCACTCTTATGTATCAAAGGATTAGATATAGTGGACGTTAAAGAACAGAAAAACATAGCTGAAGAAAGTATATTTTCTAAATGAAGTGAGCAAACAATGTTAAGAGTATCAGGTAGACAACACATTCTCACATAATCTTCCCTAAGATCAAGTGTTAATCATTTGCTAAATAATGGTACAGATTTCCTATGGATCAGAAGTACATTATGATGTCTATCAATGCAGTAAATAGAGGAGATAACAAGAGTTAAATACTGAGACTAATTGATTGATTTAACCATGGTTCAACTTGCTTCTCAAGAAATATTTAAACTCGTTAGGAACTCATAGGATCTAAAGCAGTAAGAAGCTTAAACAAAGTGTTTTACAAACAACTTTCGAAACTTAATATAAAGGGATTTAAAACATGATTTTCCAGATTTGATCCCTCATTATGAACATGATTTATAGGTACCAAAGATAAAGATCTAAACTAGAGTACCTCCAACGCTCAATGTAGGCAAAACGAAACTTCAATTTCACCAAATAAACAGTTGAGAAACGTTTTAATAGTCATGGATTCTGACAAACAAGTATACCACAATTAGATTAGTTACATACTTTTCATATATATATATATATAGAGAGAGAGAGAGAAGGAAACTGAAAACAGGGGAAGAACAAAACAAAATAGAAAACTGGCGATTTACTGAGAGAACAGATAAATCTGAACATAAATTACGACACATGACCTGAAATTTTAATACAATGTCATTTCTAATCTAACGGAAACTTTTCCACACTTAATTTAATCTGTATATGACTTGCGATATCCCTAGAATAGCATCAGAAAGTCAACAATTTCCAGTCATTTTAAGGAGGAGAACACCAAAAAGATGATACCTATAACATAGTATTTATAAAATAAATACCAAAGTAAATAGAGGGATGTCGAAACTACCTTTTATATGGCAGTAACCAGGTCCTTGAGGTCTCAAATCCAAAACTCCTTTTCCAAAGATAAAACGAGACTTAAAACTTGCGTGAATTAAAATAAAATGACTCGAGCAGATAGAATTTTGGAGGGTTCTCCTTAGACTTTTTTAAACTCCCTTTTTTGCTGAAGATATATTTATTTATAGGTGAAATTAGGAAAATTTGGACAGGATTTTGAGCTGTTTGAAATCTGAAATGTATGTGAAGATCATAGCTCAAGAATAAAAAGGTTTTGGCTTTATTCCGTACTGATCTTGTTTGACCAAAACTTTTTGAAACTTTATCTGAAGAAAGAAAAGTCATCCAAAACAGGAAAAGTGAGCGTCTGATAAAGCACGTCCTTGTACGAAAATGGTAAAACGAGCTCTGTCAATGGTGAAAGAATTTAGAAAACAAAAACTGCTAGAAAGGGAGAGAGTGACCAGCAGTGCCTTCAAAATAGAGGAAAATATAAGACCTAGTTTTTCTAGGGTTTTAGGAGGCTGGCTGATGGATTAGTCATGGATTTGGGCCTAATTTTAAACAAATTTTGACATGAAGTGGGTTGAATAATTTGTCAGGTTTGGAGGAAGATTGGGTTGATCAAAATGTGGGTTTAGGCCGAATTTTGGGCTTTTTTCCCACATGCCTTGGATAAAAATTTAAACGAAAATTTGAAAAAGTTGCCTAGGAACCTCGACTTACTAGTATCTTAGAAGATCGAGGATATAAATTAAAACAGAGGGACAAAATTGGGTATCAACAACTTGGCCCTCTTTGACCGAAGATGCTGAAAGAGCGTTTGGGAAAAGAAGTTGACAAAGTGGCCAAATTTGTCCTGAGCAACAAATAGAACTATTGAGAGAGTTCAATAAGAGTGATGTTAATACTAAAAGTTTCTCTAATTTTGATGACGACTATTTGCAGGAATTAAAAAGAAAAACAAATCACTTGGCCAAACTCTGAAGCATGGACAACCCTTCAAGGAAGCAAGAACGTTGCATATCCAAGAGTAAATCTTGGAACAAGGACAAAAAGTTTGAAAAAGGAAGGAATTTGAAGATATATGAGAAAATCTTGGACCGGCCAAATCTCACATCAGTCAAGGAGAATGGAAAAGAAAGGAAGCTAAAATATGTAATCAGATCTATCAAAAAATCAATCAAGAGAAGACTTGAGGAGATAATAAAATCAATCAATCATGGAACGAATCAGGAAAGAAAGTAATTGCCTTAAGATAGAATCAAGGAAGATATACAAAAATCGGAGCCTTGTCCTTATTCATGGATATAGGAATCTCCATTGCTGATTTTCAAGGATCAAATCTCTTGGGATGTCACTTCTTCAAATTCAAAAGAAGGTATCTGGATATCTCAAAAATTATACAAGTCTATTGTATTCATGACCTTCTTCAAAAACTCTTCATCTTTAGAAAAACATTGTAATTCTTTTGATTTAATATAAAAACAGAGAGAGAAAAGAAGAAAAAACTGAAAGAGAGGACTATATCAAAGGAAAAGAAAACAAAACAATTTAGAGTAGTTTAAGTTTCACTCGTTGAAACCAAATCATTCAAAAGGCTTGAAGAGATTTTTCATGCAACCCAAGGGGACTGGACATAGGATTCACATTGGATCCAAACCAATATAAAACATCTGGCGTTGACTTTTCCTTTACACTCTTTAAATTTTTGCATATTGATTTAACCGTTGTAGTTGACTATCACTTAAGTTAGCTGACTAACTGGAACAATTTTAAATAAAAAGGGAAAAAATTCAATTCACACCCCCCTCTTGCACTTTCAATTGGTATTAGAGTCTGGACTCACTATATTTTTTGTCTAACCACATGTCACGCCCCAAAAGATGTGGAGGCATGACTGACACTCGATACCACCATTGGTCGAGTAAGCCACTGAACATACTA
>JBCEWC010022116.1:0-10166 GCA_038996855.1 Solanum aculeatissimum | reverse complement strand
ATCACCGAAACTATACATGACTATACAATATGGTTTGTCAAAAGTTATAGAAAATATACACTTCTATACAATGTATACATGAGCTATACACAAAATATACATTATGATACACAAATATACACCGACTATACATGTCTATACAACGAGGATTATTTTTTTTATAATTTTTTAAATTTACAATATAATTTTACCAAAACAAATTGATGGTTAATTAGGTAAACTATCAAAGCCAAGAAGAAAAGAAATATCACTGTCAAATGGATTTAAATATTATGTAAAATGACATGGATTTTACAAGACCAAGACTAGAAAGGCACACGTATATTTTTATTAATTAATAACATGAATTTGACGTTCCATTTTTTATTCTAGTGCTTCCTACTTTATTCGTCCTATTTTAATCATTCGATATTTAAAATTTATTTATCCAATTTAATTTGAATACGTATCGAGTATGCGACTAGACATGCTAAAAGAAATTAAATAACTATCTACAGAGTGGATCTAGGAGAAGGCGAGGATGTTCATCCAACCTCCTTCGAAAAAATTATATTGAATTTCTTGAACACAAGACTAGAGGTTGACTCAGTGATTTAAGAGTTCAAAATTTACTTTAATTTGAGATTATAAGTTCAAATCTCAAACACTATATTTTAATTTTTTAATTTTCCTTATCAGTGATAATCTTGGATCCGCCCTACGACGATTCTACTTTTACCTTTTGTGAATTAGTCCACTTTTTCTTGGAAATCTCATGGAATTTGGGAATTTTCCACATGATTAAGTAAAGAAAATTTAATTTAGATATTTTTATACTTGTCTCAATTTTTTTTATTGCTATAATAAATTTGACTGTTATATGTTTATAATATGACGTTTAGGTTTTATTTAGCTGTTATGGACAAGAATTACACAAAAATCAAATTTTTATTTTTTTTATTTTATAAAATAAAACAAGATATTAAAATTTAAAATCTCAGAATATTCTTATATTCAATTAATTATTTTTTCAAAGATTTAACATGAGAAATCTGTAATTGTAGATCAGTCTCTTTGTGAATTGTGATAATATCAAAGTACTTTAAATACAAAAAATAATTAAGTATGATTATTATAGAAAAATAATTTTATAAATAGAGAGTTAAATTATATATTCGTAAATTTTATTCAAATATTATTTATACACAATATTTATTCCTTTTACTAATTATCTGATAAAAAATTATGTTAAAATGCAACATGCGCAAACATGAACTCATTCAAAACTAAAAAAAAAAGGGCCACAAATATCGTGAGTGTCAATCAGGATAGATCGGAGTCGTGACATGATATAGACCTCACGCTCTCCCAAATACTTTGCCTTTATTCTCTCAATGTTTCGATCTCTATTTCTTTTTAAATCACTTAATTAAATTATCAATCTTCATTACCTTTTTATGTGCTTACATTTTACTTCATTATTTCCATTTGTAATTTCATCAAAAAAAGTGGGAAAATGAGGTGAAAGATTTGAAAGAGGACAAAGGTTTGTCATTTAAGTTTGATAGAATTTAATTTACAAAGATATTAATTTTTTTTTTAAAAAATTTTTAAACAAGAATTTAATTAGTAATTTTATTATAATTTAAATAAATTTTTATATTTTATTTTTAAAATTTATTAGTAAGTTCATGAGGTCATTGATACTCAAAGCCATTTCATTACTATTATGAAAAGTTTTATTTGAAAGCACTCTATTAAAAATATCCCAAGTAAATAGCTTTTAGAATATATGCCTTTTAGTGATATTATTATTTGCTATCACAATAAATTTCCATTTTTTTAAAATTTTTTTGAGCATTTTATATTTGACAACTCAACACAAAACTTTTGCAAAAACCATGATTTATAAATCTTGATAATTTGGACATAATCATGAGGTAACAACCTGATAAAATAATTAACTCCATAATTTCATCATTGTTTCTTTAATACCAAAAATCATTTGCATGTACATGCCAAAGTACTTGTATTCAAGTTAAAAAATTAGAAAAATCAATTTAAAAATTGAAGGGGGCGATTATAAGATGAGAGTCGACTTATCGAGCTATTAAATTTTTTCTTAAACTTTAATTGTAACCTTGATATCTAGGAAGGACATCTCATCGACCCAAAACTTATAGGCAACTAGCTTTCAAAATCTACTTATTTTAAAAAGTGTATCTTTTTCGTTAGAAATATTTTTTTTAAAGAACTTTTCAATAATAATAATTCATCTTTTAGATAATTAATTTTAAAAGTACTTTTATTAATATTAAAGTAATAATTTGTGCTTGATTAAAGTTTTAATTATTTTCCTTTTGTAAAAGAAATTATTTTTAGCTTATGAAAACATATTTGATTGGGAAACAAATTTAACTCGAGATTGATTATTTCAAGATAATTATCTCATCTTAAATATGATATAAAAATAACACTATGATTTTGAGAAAGTTATTTTGCGATTTTATCCGAATCAAATTTGAGATAAATTTATCTTAAAATTAATTTAAAAATTAATTATTTTATCTCAATTTTTTAAAATTAAATACTTTTAAAAAAAAACACTTTTGACTCATCAAATAGACTTTTGGTTTGTTAATATTTTTATTTAATTAATAAAAATAAAAATCCTTCATTTAAATGAAAAGGAAAAAGTACTGATAAAAACAATATTCTAAAATTCAAAAAAGAGAAAGCTAATAGTGCTTTTCCGTGCAATACACAGCCTACAAAGCGCGTGGAGAAAACTTATCTGCAGTAACATTAAGTCCCTGTTTGGCTGTGAGAATATTTTTACACAGTTTTCGAAGTTTATAAGAAAAATTCAAATCCAATACATGGAATTCAAAACTTTAGACTATAATTAGACTTTTGTCTGAAAAATAATTTCACAGTAAAAACCTCCGTCCTCAGCTACCGGAAACCACCGTGTGCCACCACTGAAGAAAACAGCACTAGTAGTATCATATGTATACAAAAAACTTTACTTTATAGAGATTTTTTTTTTCAAGAATCTTGAAAGTTTAGAGTTTTATGATTGTGGGTTTTTTGCAAAAGTGATAGGCTGTAAGTATATTTGAGAGAAAGCTAAAAAAAGGGTGTGTTTGGGTGATGGCTGATGAAGCTAAAAGAGTGAGCTTTTGAATTTTGGTAGGTATAAAAGGGGCGGACGACGTCGTTTTTTAAGTTGTGCAGTGATGAAGATTCTTCTCAGATTCCTTTTGATGTTATTGGTGATCTTCAATCCTAATGGTACTGTTTAATTTTCATGGGTTTTCGTTTTTGTTCAATTTTTTATATTGTTTGATGGGGATTGTTTTTAGTTTTTTACATCTTTTGGATTGTGAATGATGGGGTTGGTTTGCTTTAGTTGGGATGTTTCTTTCTTGTTTGAATTTTGGCAATTTGTTGTTGTTTTCTTTAGTTTCATTATGAGGTTTCTTTTTGAGCTGCTGATTGGGAATCAGGTAACTGGTTAGCAGATTTGATCAATATGCTTTAGTATTACTTGTTCATGTATGATTTCAAAATAATAACTAAATTGTCTCTACCTCTGAGGTAGGGGTATGTACCACATCAAGTATGCTGCTGTTGTGGTAAGTCTGTGTACACTCTGCGTTCCTCAGACTCTAATGTGTGTGGGACTACACGGGGTGTGTGAAAACTGGATCTTCTAATTTGGGTGTGTGTGTGTATGTGGACTGGGGTATTTTCTATTTGATCTTGCTGTAGTGGAATTTGGTGGTAACCTTTATCTTTGCTTATGAAAATGGATTGGTATAGCAGCCTTAATTGTATATTTCTATGATAAGGTTATTAATTTGTGTAACTGATGAATAGGCAAATTGTTGTTTGATTCCATTAGGAATTGGCTGAAGAACTTCCTCGCAAGTCTATGTTAACTTTAATTTATTGTCCACTTATCACGTCAAGTTGATTCTTGTAGCTTGGCAGACTGGTTAAAATCTATAATTAGACCCGAGTTAACAGAAATAGTTTCTGCATTCTTTCTCAGACGCTTTGGATCGTTGACTTTTTGTTGTTGTTGTTGTAATAATAACTAAAATTTTATAGCAGACAATAAAAATTGGATCTTCTAATTTTGTGTCATTTTTGTATGTGGACTCAGCTATTTTCTGGTTGATCTTTCTGCAGTGGAATTTGGTTGTAGCCTTTTTCTTTGCTTATGAGAATGGATTGGTATAGCAGCCTTATTTTTATATTTCTGTAGAATAAGGTTATTAATCTGTATAATTGATGAATTGGCAAATTGTTGTTTGATGTATTTTTTTTATTTCCATTAGAAATTGACTGAAGAAGTTTCTTCCAAGTCTATGTTAATTTTAATTTGGTTGGCGACTTATCATGATAAGTCGATTCTTGTGGCTTGACAGGCTGGTTAAACGAGTTAACAGAAATAGTATCAGCTTTTATATATGCATTCTTTCTCAGAAGCTTTGGATCTTTAACATTTCGTGTGGAACTGGTTTTCTTATTCTTTTTGTTTGTACTTAATGCGCTTTTCTCACCTTCTCTTTTCAGCTCAACAGACTGCAAGAGCGTTCACAGGAACGTATGGAATTAATTACGGAAGAATTGCAGATAACATCCCTTCACCTGATAAAGTGGTTAAACTCCTTCGAGCAGAAAAGATTAAGAATGTTAGAATTTATGATGCAGAGCCCAGTGTCCTTAATGCGTTTAAAGGGACAGGGCTCGAACTGGTGGTTGGACTTCCGAATGGGTTAGTAAAAGAAATGAGTGCTAATGCAGATCATGCTCTGAGTTGGGTAAAAAATAATGTGACAGCATACCTTCCTGATACCCGCATTGTTGGTATTGCTGTTGGAAATGAAGTTTTGGGGGGTAGCGACAATGAACTGGAGGTAGCTCTTCTGAATGCTGTAAAGAATGTATATAATGCAACAAAAAAGCTAGGGATAAGTGACGTTGTTCAGATATCGACCGCACACTCGCAGGCTGTTTTTGCTGATTCATTCCCTCCTTCTTATTGTGTATTTAAAGATGGTGTTACTCAGTTGATGAAGCCACTTTTAGAGTTCTTCTCGAAAATTGGATCTCCGTTCTGTTTAAATGCTTATCCGTTTTTGGCTTACACGTACAACTCAGATAAAATAGACATAAATTATGCTCTTTTTCAACCAAATGAGGGAATTGTTGACAATAAAACTCATCTTCATTATGATAACTTGCTCGATGCTCAGATTGATGCAGCGTATGCAGCTCTAGAGGATGCTGGTTTCGGAGAAATGGAAGTCATAGTCACTGAAACAGGCTGGGCCTCTGATGGGGATGAGAATGAACCTGCTGCCACGCCAAGTAATGCTAGAACATATAATTATAATCTGCGTAAAAGGCTCGCGAAGAGGAAAGGAACTCCATTCAGGCCGAAAAAAATGTTGAAGGCATATATTTTTGCACTGTTCAATGAGTATCAAAAGACAGGTCAATCATCAGAGAGGAACTTCGGACTCTTCAAAGCTGATGGTAGTATGTCTTATGATATTGGTTTCTCCGGGCTGCAAGATACTTCAGCTGCATCTTCGCTTTTGTCTTTGAAGGTATGAGGCTCTATTTTCCTCATGAAATGTTTGCTATGTCTTTTCATTCTTAGAAGCAATGCTCTGCGTATTAGTCGTCCTTCATGTTCTGGATAAAGAGTGAATTGTTGTGAGCATAGTGTTTCATATAGTTTTGGATCACTTGTGTAGCACCCGTAGTTTAGGAAAATGTGATCTTAACTGACTTAAAAAAGAAAATGGAAAGAAAACACGTTGGTTGGTCCCTGGAAATTTAACCTCATGTTCAAGCATAGTAAACATGCACAGGCTCAATGTGTTGCATGTCGTAAATATGCTGGAAAGTGGAAACCTGTACATAAATGTATGGAATAGAATTGTGTGCTTGCTAATATTGAAAATGTAGATGTAGTTTTTTTTGTACTTTGTATTCTGCTCCTTTGCAAAACGGCAAAGGAACTAAGGAAAACTAAGAAAATCAATGTTTTTGGAGCTTCATGGGTTTCGTCTAGTGCCCTGATTATGCCTCTGTGGGGAAGTGATTCAATCAATATTTATGATCACCTGATTCATTAAAAATAGAGTAATCTTTATTAATGAACACTTCAGATTTATGAAAAAGTATTACATTTGATCCAAAAATGTATACGAGCAGATTCTTTTTGACATGCTTATAGAATGAGTCTTTGTATTTCAATGCGTTTCAACATGCTTATAGAATTGGATATGTTTTTCCTTCTTCTGGAAGCCCCTTTTTCTCACAGTAAAGAACAAGAAGCCTTTTCTGAATCTATTGACAGAAGAACTGGAAAGAGATTGAGAGTATGTACCAGAATTGACAAGAGGGGGGGAGTTAGATCCAATGGCTAAAAACGAGACTTCTTTTCTGTTACTAAGTATTCCTGTTCTGCTACTTAGAACTTTTGTAGAAAGAGGAAATGAGCAACAATAATAACAACAACATACCCAATGAAATCCCACAAGAAAGAGGAAATGAGCAGAGGCAAAAAAAAAAAAAAAAAAAAAAGAAGAAGAAAAGAAAAGAAAAGGAAAGAAGAAAAAAAAAAAGTTTGTAAAGTTCCTCCCTTTGAAGCTTATGGTTTAAATGTCTTTTCAGATCTGGTTTTGATCAGTGATGTATTATGCCCATTTTCAGCAATTAGCATGCTGTTCTTGGTGTCTTCAAGACTGTTGGTGCTTGAGTTGGAACTGTGGAAATACTGGTACATACTTAATTGAGTGGATCAACAGCTTGAAGAAAAAATGAACTTTTATATTTTTTAAAAGAATACTCTAGTCTAAGGAAATTAGGCATGGTGATTTTGAATGGGACTTGCGGAAAGATTTACTAGGTTTTGCTTTCTCGTTTGGGAGCATTATAGAGGTGCTGATAAGCTGACATGAGGAACTTAGGGGGTGTTTGGATTGACTTCTTTTAAGTGGCTTATAAGCTAAAAGCTAAAAGCCATAAGTTGAAAACACACATCTTTTGGCTTTTGCCTTTTTTTTTTTTGTAATTTTTCAGCTTAAAAGGAAGTGCTTAAAAGCTCTTTTTGTGTTTCCCAAACACTTCTAAAACTAAAAAAAAGCTTAAAAGCCAAAAGCCACTTAAAATAAGTCAATCCAAACACTTTTAGTCTCTAGTGAACTTGTTGGTTGAAAAATAGTCATTCATGTACTATATGAAGAGATCGGTTTATAGATTTGCTGTGGAAGCAGAAGTATGATGATCTGCTTCTTTCTTCTGTTAGGACATGTCCTTCGTAAGTGTTTGTCAATCTAACAAACAACTCAAATAAGTTCATGTCAATTCGCCATGTGTCATCTTCATGTCCTTCCGCTGTTGAATCTACGCGATGAATGGGCATTCTATCATATTTTATGTAGTTGAGAAGCTTTTGCATTAGCTATCCTACAATGATAACCCAACTTTACTCCTTTTCAATTTGGATTGCTCTCGTCCTTAATCATTTTGGAGGAAGCCATTTTTTCTTCCTTCCCTCTCATTTCTTGCTCCTGCTCCTTTGTTTGGGGCTTTCACTTGGATGAGGTCAGTTGATTTGTATACTTGGAGCATCTTTGTCTGCGCACTTCCAGAATTGTTGCAGCACTTAGAATAAACTTTTTGGAACATGTATCTATTGAGTTCCAACCAGGCTCTTCAATTTGCTATTGTAGCTCATTAACAAACAAGCTGTTACTGTGAAAAGTTATGTTCCATGAAAGATAGTCTTTGTTTGTCGACATGTTCCTGTTCCTTCTATTCGTATATGAGGCTGTTACTTCATAGTAACTTAGATTTGTCCTGGTGTTTAAGACCAACTTTAATGTACTGTAATGGCCATCTATGTTGAACTGGCATTTTTTTTTTCATTTGATGAATCTGAGTATGCTATGCAAAGGTGGATTAACTCTTATCCCCTCATTTGCTCCTTCTGTATTTCTGCTCTTTTCTATCTTGGTTTTGTTTTTTCCCTTTTGTTCTTTCTCTCTTCAAGTTTTTTTCCTACCCAATATGCGCAATTACACGACCTTTTTGGCTATTATTACTTCATAGTACAAGTTGTCTCAATTCTATTTTATTCTTCAATTTTAGTATTAGCTGTTGTTTCCTTTGTTTCATATCTTCGTATTATTTGTTGTTGCTACTTGTTCTTTTCTTAGTTATTTTCAGCTGACTTCTTCACTACTGTATTTGCTTTACATATTTGATGTTTGATATGCTTACTCGAGCCGAGGGTCTCCCCAAACACCACTTGTGGGATTATGCTTACTTTTGTTGTTGATGTTGTTATAGTAGAAGATATCTCACTCTTGTTAAGATACCCTTTCATATTTTTGAAGCTTGATGAAGGATTCCTGAGCATATTCTTAACTAGCCTAGTTAACATAGAATGTGAAACAGTCATAGCAGATATCTGCATTTAGTGTTCACTTCTGCAGATTATATGTCACATATCGTCGTGGACTTACATTTTTACATCATGCATACAAATGTTTCAGGGAATTCAAGTTCAAGGGTATTATTTGTCAGCGATAGCAATCACAGCTTCAGTATTGGTTCTGTTGTCGAGGTTGTGACAACATTTTTTATCTCATCTTATACGAAATACCAGATTAGCGTCTCAATTTTCCTAGTTACAGAAACTGCTGCATCGAAATCATTAGGTAATGCAGTCTCTTAGACGCTTGTCGACCATGAAGGTTGCTGATTGTTTTTGAATTTTTCAGCAATGCACATTCAGTATATATGAAATAAATTCTTTCTTGGTTTCTCTTGCTGTTTCTTAATACTCTTATCTAGATTTACCTTATATATGCATTGATGGCTAAGTTGCCTGGACTCTCCGTGTTGACATTTTTGAAGAGTCCGAGCAACATAGATTGATGGTATATGCATTGCCAGTGTGTTGGGATGGTTGGGTGGGGAGTTAGATCAGGCCAACGGTTCTGCTCTGATTTATACTCAGAGAAAGTGTGGTTGGTTCTGATTACATTCTCCTCTTCATGGATTAACGAAATTGTACAAAAACTCTATTTGTCTCTGCCCATTCTACAAGTCTATTCTTTTTTTTGTGTATAGCATCGCCACTCCCTTTGGTAACATCCACTAAATGATAAGTCAATTACTTGTAAAACTATAAATTGAAAACCAATAAATTAAAATAAATTGTTATCTAGAACTATTGTATAGTCAATTTTTAACAACAAAGCATCTAGAATTATGACATAAAGTTGATTGAAAATGGATTTGTTTGGAATAAAAATACTTGGCTCTAAATGATTTGAGAGACCTTAGATTAAGATATTAACAAGTAAGGTAGGGACCCTAATAATTGAAATATTGGGAGTATGAGTTACCAATATAATTTGGTAGACACCTCCCTATTTTACTTGTCAAATTTAGATTTTATTTGCTTGAATAATATATTTATATTTTATCATAATATTTAAATTAATTCATGTTTAATATGAGGTCTTATAAAATAAGTAACTAATATTGAAAGGTAAAATATGAAAAAAAAATTATATATTTTTTTCTCTTGATATATATACTAATAGTGACAAGTAAAAATATATTTTTAAAATCGCGAGTAAATAAAAGTAAACGGAAAGAATATATAATGTTCTTTTTGCATATTAGAAGTTTATTTTCTTATTATATTTTACTACTACAAATAAAGTCTTTTCCTATTGTGATTTTAAAAAAAAATTGTGTTATAAAACCACTCATTTTTCATTGAACCGGTTTATTTAGAAAATGCGTGGTGGAAATTAAATAAATTTTTACTGAAATACTAGGAAACTTCCTAATTTTTTTGTATAAAAATACTATTATTTTTTTTCCTTTGCAATAATTCAATCTAAATATTTATCGAAATAGTTATTAAACATTTTTGAGTGAAAAATTTCAATAAAAAATAATGATTTGAAATTGAGGTGTAGAAAAATCCCATTTGGATATAAGATAGTAATATTTATTATTCTTTTATTTAATCAAAATGCCTTAATTCTTTTATTTTATTTTTGTGGAGGGGGGGGGGGGGGGGGGGGGGGGGGGGGGGGGGGGGGGGGGGGGGGGGGGGGGGGGGGGGGGGGGGGGGG
>JBCEWC010022115.1:0-10166 GCA_038996855.1 Solanum aculeatissimum | reverse complement strand
TTGAGATACCTGATGTACTCAGCATTAGTCTTGTGGAGATGTATCCTTTTTTCATCAGACTTGTGATTGATCAAATCTATCTATGCATCTCTGGTTTTCTGTTCATAATAGAGGACCGTTTCATGAATGTTCCCAAGCTGATTCCTAGACCAATTACTTAAGGTTGCAGCCAATCTTTTCAGCTTAATGTGAAAGGTTCTCATAGGGCTGGCACTGACCTTTTTGTTCCAGCATTCTCTGACTATGTCCTGAAATTAATCCTGTTTTGTCCAACAGTTTAGAAACTTAAAGTATTTGATAGGGTTGTTGGTACTGCTGTGCATGTCCAATAAAAGGGGACAGTGATCAGATCCTACTGAGGGTAAATGAGTTATACTGGTATGTAGCATGCTTTCCAACCATTTATTATTAACCATACCCCTATCCAATCTTTTCCAGATAGTTGCTCCAGCTTTCTTCTTATTAGACCAGGTAATGTTTTGCCCGGCAAATCCTAAATCTTGAAGTCCACAATCCTCAATAATTCCAATGAATTCAAAGCTCTTTTTGATATTGTAAGGTATGCCCCCACTCTTTTCATCAGTATTGGTGATTACATTAAAGTCACCTATAATGCACCAAGGAGTGTTATTTCTATTGGTAGCTAATTGGAGCATCTTATCCCATAGGGGTCTCCTTAGATGGTCTTTGCATTTAGCATATACAAAGGTTACAATGTAACTAATTTTTAGCTGAGGATGTTGGATTGCACAGGTCACCTGTTGCTCATCAGAGTCTATAATGTGACAATTAATGTCTTCCTTCCAGAATACCTAAATTTTCCCATTTGGGTTACTAAAGCCTTCATCTATAGACAACTGTAACTTGAAGTTGTCTAGTTTAGCAGTTTTTGAAAAAGGTTCTAAAATAGTGATCATACCTTTCTTATGAATATGTGTAAGAGCTTTGAGTCTTTCCGCTACACCTTGAGTATTAATACCCCTAGCGTTCCAAGAGATTGTGTTAATCATTGGGACGATCTAGAAGTGAACAATCTTGTGTTGGGTCTGTCACCTATGGCAGACTTAGTGCCTTTGTTCTGTCTCTTAGTGATATTTCCTGGTTGAATATTCCTAGGAGACAATCCTTGTTGTTCTATAACTCTTAGGACTTCTCCACTAGTCTCTGATTCTTTGGATGGGCTAGATTATTGTATTATATATTCACAAACTTCTCCTTCTTCATAAGGAAGATTTGTCTTGGTCCATTTCATCTTCTGAGTTTACCACTTGATACTCATCCTCCTCCTCTGTAGGAAGAACTGGGTCAGTATTGAGTGAACATTCCTGGGTGCCTACTTCCTGTCCTGGGTTAGGAGCTATTAATTCTCCTATGGACTGCTGAGTAGTATCTATATTATTCCTCTCTTCTATCACTTTGATCTTTAATAGATTCAAGGAACTTTGTAGCTTATTCTTAAGAGCATTTCTTTTTTTCTTATTTAGCTTACTTCCTTTGGATTCATTACCTATTAGACTGGTACTAGCAATTGATCCCATGTCCTTGGCCATATCTCCCTTATTAGACTTCAACAAGGGGTTTTTATCCCCATGAATGAGGGGGATTGTATCAGAGGCTCTATAGTCAAGGTTAGGTTCTATGGACACCTCATGCAAAACATGAGTCAATATCCCTCCCCTAGGGTCCCCATCCTGCAAAGTAGTCTGTTTCTCCTTAATACTCTCCTTACCTCCATGAGATGAAGAAGGGGAGTACACAGTTTCAGAATCTTTAAAATAGGGGGGAATGAGAGGATTTACTAGCAATGCTAGTCCATTCTCTTCAGGGAAGATAAGTCAATACCTTTTCTCTTCTTGATTGGCAGCTGGTTTTGAGATTTCTTGCTGTCACTAACTCCTTTTGATTTGGAAATAATAGTCCCTTCTGCTGAGGCTATATTGTTCTGATTTTTTTCTTCTGTTGCCTTATTGTTGGTGTTATCTTCCTTGCTTTCCTCTTCATCTGCATCTTGGTTAGTGGGTTGATCTTGACATTCAAGATCAGAATAATATTGAGATAAGACAATGTTGGAATGCTTACCTGAGGATGTTACTTCAATGTACTGCTTCTTCATGTTTGTTTGAATTTGATCTAGTTTCTGTTTGTCCTCCTGTTGTCCCTGCTTCCATATTTTCCTCTGGTTTTTCTTACCTTGAGTTTGCCATTAGCCCTTTTGGTGACCATTTTCCTTATCCTGTCATGTTTCCTTAGCTTCTTTTGTGTCCTTTTCCTTATTCTTCCCTTGGTTGTCCTGTGTTTGATGTTGTTCTTTAGTTTCCTCCTGGGCTTTATTTCTTTTATTTGTCTCCCTTTCTTTCCTGTTTTTGTATTCCTCATCCCTTTTCTTGATAGTTCATACATGCTCCATATGAACCTGATGTCTACAGTATATGAAATATTCTGGAAGACTTTCATATTGTATAGACTACCATCTCCCTATTGTCAGGTCTTTTTCATCAAACCCCATCCAAACATGGGAGGGTTTATCCTTTGTGATATCTATTTGGACTTTCACTTTGGCCATGCTACCCCTAGTTTTCTGGATGGAGGCAGTATCCAAATATAAAACCTTGCCAATAGGGGCTAGTAAGGTAGAAACAAAAAGTTTGTTATAACAATGCCATGGCAACTCTGGTAGAGTAATCCAAATAGGCACAATGGGTGTCTCTTCTTCAGGTTTGAAAGTAGGGGTCCAAATTTGAATCCTCATTAGTTGCCCTTCTATGTGCATCTTAGTTTTGGTCAAAACTGTAACATAATCTGCCTTATTATCAAGATCAATGTACATATGTCTAGCATTGAAATGAGCAATTTTAACTCCCCCTACTAATTGGGTCTGCAGAATAAAATGTTTCCTAATTAATTCCACCTTAGGCATTGTGGTACTGAATTTTCCTATTAAGGTATACCTACAACTTTCTGCTAGCTTAATCATGAATTCCTCCTCATTGTAGATTACTGCAGGGTGTCCTTGTTTAGAGGTATACTTAGGCTGAGTCATATCAATCTGTTTTTCCTTCTTAGCCATGTACATTCTAAGTTTGGTGGCTAAGGTTTGGATAACCGTATAAGGGGCAGGTTCTGAATTAGCCCCTACCTTACTTTCCTCTTGATTGCTTAATTTGGGGTTGTGAACATTTAAGACCTGTTTCTGGTTAGGACCATTAGATCCCTGCTGAGTCCACTGATCCTTTTGGGGTAATCTATCGAAATTACTTGATATTTTGGGAAAGGGGTTATGCTCTTTAGGGTTTATCATTTTCCTAGGTTGATTTTCCTCTTTATCTATCCCCTTTGCTTGATTCCCTTTCTCACCCTTATTAGGTAATTGGACTTCTTTACCGACATCCTTCGACTTATTTTGTCTAGCATCTAATCTGGGTTTATCGTCGACATTGGCCTCATTCAATTGATTCATAGCAGGAGTTTCAGTTGAATTACCTTGTACTTGCAGAATACGATTCTGCTCAGCGATTCGTATCTCCAAATTCCTAATCTCGTGGCATTCTTCAAACACTGCTTTGTTCATAGTTTCTTTTTCTATTGACTCTGTCTTTTCATTTTCAGTCACCATTGTGAGTTCCTCATCTGTCTTTGCTAACTCCATCCCAGAACTTGCTTCAGTGTCCGCAATACTTGAGTTATGGGTGTTGGAGTTAGGAGTAACTTCTGTGTGAATCAACCCTATCAAGGGTTGAGTCGTGTTAGTAGCAGGCTTCTGGCTTAAATCTTGTGGTAGGTTGCTAGCCACCGGCGTCTCAAGCGCCATGGGTGAGACAACGTATCCGTTAGAATTTCAGTACCGTTAGAGAGATGTGAGAGAGTTAATTTAGAGAGAGAAGCGGACGTTTAGGAGACTTAGAATGAAGTTAAGAAGTGTTAGAATATATGAATGAGGGTTAGGGTTATATCCAATAGGTTTAAGGGACTTTAGGAAGCCTAAAAAGGGCCTAGGGATCAACCAAATTACAATTTAACCCTTAAAGAGGCGGAAAAATCACTGAACTCAGGGTCAGACGGAGGCCCAAATGGACCATTCAAGCTTTGACGGTCCATCTAGATGATTCATCAGCCTTGCCTTAGTCAAAGTTTCAGCCCACAGCCTTGCCAAGCCTCTGCCCTACTTGACGGACCACCAAACGGTCTGTTTGAGGTCTCACGGACCGTGGGGTGGTCCGTGGACCCTAACTAAGATTTTGGGGTGGGTCTTGGCCACCCCAAGCTCTCTGGACCACTTGAAGGAACCCCACACTGACCGTGCAAAGTTTCACGGTCTGTCTCACATTCCTTGGGCCATTTTCAGGGCCCCTTTACAGTGTCTTCAGAATTTCAGGCAGTCTCACTCATTGGGCCATAACTTCCTCATCCGAACTTGGAATTAAGTGAAACTAGTTGCGTTGAAAAGATAATTCAAATATCTTCAATTTCACATGTAGTATCTCATGTGTTTCATCCCACATAAAAATTTATGGTTCTGTGAAGTTCACTGTCCAAACGGCCTTTCTAGCCCCCAAAATGACCCATTTTGCGTTCGGCTACTTAAACTCCACCTGTGGCCACAAATTTTCAACCACGACCATTATAACACCATACAAGACCAACCATAAGAGGTTTCAAAAATTTTTGGGTTGTTACAGTAACGACAAAGAATCCTAACACCTACATCACAAGGTAAGATATGTGCATACCAATGCAACAATAGAGTAAGATATCTGCATTCCAATGCAACAATAGAGTAAGATATCTCCTTCCAATGCAACAATAGAGTAATATATGTGAATACCAATGCAACAATAGAGTAAGATATGTACATACCAATGCAACAATAGAGTAGCATATGTGCACACCAATGCAACAATAGAGTAAGATATGTACATACCAATGCAACAATAGAGTAAGATAGAAGATGACTTATAAGTGATGATAAAAAGGGACAACTGTAATAGCATTACAAAGGCTAGATCAAGAACATCAACTAATACCACAAGTCCATCAATAAGCCATATTAACATCCCTTTCTCATCAATGATCAATTCCGAAAAATTCTAGACTCCACAAGTCACAAAATATGCTTTCAAATACCATAATAGGTCATGAGTAATACCAAGTTTCCCACAAGTCCCTTTCAAGGGTATAACAAGTCTCACAATATCATGGTAATGTCCAAAGTGCCTTATATCTTAAGTATTAAACTAGATTTATCGATAAGATTGTAATTTACTCAAATTTCAGCATAACTGGATCCACACATCCATCACAATACTAACATAACAAGTCATTTACTCATGAATCAAGCTACATCTTCAATTACCACATGGCATACTCAATAACTCAAATCTAGTCCAAAAAAGGTTAGTTGAACCTACCTCAATGCCAAAACTGCACTCGAACAAGCTTTTAATCAACTTAAGTCTCCAAACGATTCTTAAATAAATCAACCACTATCAAAAATGGATACTACGCATCAAGAGGTGTATTTTGATACTTATATTGGCATAATTTAGGCTTAGGGGTAAAATGGGCAAAATGGTCAAAATTAGGACTAAAATATGAAAGTCTTCAAATCTATAAATTGACTCCAAAATTAGATTCTCCACGTAAAAAATAGTTCATGAGTGAAAATCCCATTATAATTGAGCTTAAATTGAATGAAACATTAACATACAAAGTTTGAAAATCATAGTCTAAAAATCTCCAATTTGGAAAATTGAAAATCATGAATTTTTGGATGAAATCAAGATAAAACCTAAGGAAAATAATTAACATAATTTTAAAAACACTTACCCATCAAAAATCTTCGAAAGCTTTTCTCAAAAATCACCTTAAAAAGATTGGAATTTCGAAAATGAGTTAAAATGGTGTTTTATAAGTTTAATATTGTCCAGGAATAAAAAGCTCTCTACGATCACAGGTGGGGTCTCGCAAACGCCGAGAAGAAAGGCCAAAAGACCTCCACGATTGTGGACACCAACCCACGAACGCGGAGAACAAAAGGGAGGGGGCCACTCACATACGTCAATACTCCGCGAATACATGACTTTGTGTACGAACGCAAACCATAGAAACATCAAGACCTCTGCAAATGTGGAGGCCTCTCCGTGAACATAGAGAAGAGATCTGCATGCACCAGAAAGTAACACAAACGAGCAATCAAGTCCAAATTCCCTACTCGAAATGGACTCTCAAAGCTCATCCGAACTCAAAATTACACAAGCTCTATATGTATTCATACTAGAAATAGTGATCCAGACTCAACAGAATCATCAAAAATTAATTTCAAGGCCTCCTCACCACATTTACCAATTTGACTCGATAAACCTAGTTTAAAACTCAAAATATCAAAACTACCCTCGTCAACTCCAAAAATTATTCCAAGACCATTTCTAGTGCTAGTTTACCATTCAGAAATATAGCTTCACCACTCAAATTTACTAGAACTGTTGAAATTTCTATTCGAGCTTTCAAAGTTTGAATGTTGACCAAAGTCAAACTTTGATCCCACAAATAACTAAAATCACAACTTTGGGCTAAAAACCTCATTTTAATACCAAATTTAATGTTGCAACTTTCTATAGTTCAGTTTCAACCATCCGAAACTAATGAAATTGATGGATCCCCGATGCGACACCAGAAAATCAAAACTTAACACATCAAGGAATCATACATCAAAATAGATAGTCTCTCTAGGATCTTACATAAAAAATCCTTGATATAACCTAACATATCTCAGAATCTTTCATAGGAATAGTTAGTTCTTCCCAAAATTTGATTTTCTTGTATTCATTGTATAAGTGTATGATTTTGCATTATTCCTCAATAATTGATTGTTATTGTAGAATTACTTATGTAAGTGTACGATTATGCATTTATTCCTTAATAATTGAATGTTATTGTAGAATTATGAGTCACTAAACCCACTACTAGGGTTATGGGAGCCATGAAAATTAACAAAGTAGATCTAATATTTAGTAATTCTTGAATGGTGTGCATGTGTGTATTATTTTTCTCTTCATAGTGATTATTTTTAACAGGTTTATACATTAAAACTCCCTTATTCTTGCTACCTAGACCAAAGGGTAATGAAAGGAAAAAAATTATACAATTGACATTTGAGACTATCAACCCTTATCTAATTGTTTGACCTTGTTAGGGAATAGTTAGTCTGGGATCAAAGGTGAGGGTTAGAAAATAAAAACACCCATACACAAACCAAGTTTCTTGGTGAAATTTATCTATTTAAGGGGCTAACAACTTAGGTGAACTAAACTTACTGATCATGCATGTGACACAACAAAAGAGAAATTTATCTATTTAAGGGACTAACCACTTAGGTGAACTAAACTTACTGATCATGCATGTGACACAACAAAAGAGATTACTAATATATGGTCTTATTGTATTATGAATTCATGGGTATCACAAAACCATGGTTTCATCTCATTGATTTTTTTTAAAAAACATTAAATTAATATTGTAATACCTATTTACTTTTGAATAAGTAAAGATTTATTATTATGCAACTATTCTTATTTCTAAATAATACGACAAAGAGCATAAATACTTTTGAACAACGACCACTTTAAACTTCTTTTTTTAGTGTAATTTGAGTGTGTCAAGGGTCTCTTTGGTAGGAAAGATAGTGAAATTGCTAATCTCCACATCTAAACTTATGATAAACAACATCATCAAAGAGTCGATAAGGCTAAGTAGTTCCTATTTTATCTCACAGGTGAACCCACCACTTGGATTTAGAAGCTATTCTAAGGATTGAAAACATCACAAATTGATCTTACTTATGCTTTTCTTGAGTGGTTCATTCCACCATCATGCATACTATAACTAAGGGATGAGATTAATAATTATTGTCAATCATCGAGAGTTGCAATCTATGAAGTGTAGTTGAAATTTAAAAATAAGGTTGCATGTGTCTTTACAATGCCTCCATAAGTTCAAAAGTAAGAATAAGGAGGAAAATAGTGCAGCAAAATTTTTTGGTGCAGGTTCTACGACATGAACAACAGCCCATAGATAGAACTATGGGTCGTAGAAAGGATTTTGGAGATAGCCTCTAACACATGGATAATTTTTATGTGAAATGGATGAAACCACAAGAGGAATATAGGAGTCACAACACCATTTATGACCGATTGTCAGTGGTCGTAGATGGGGGTCAAGAGTTGGGAAAAATATTGAGTTTTAATACTTAGTTTATGAGGAACAAGACAATCCCATAGAAGGAAATACAAATCATGGTTTGGTCTTGTGGATTTGGTACTAAAGTTGGAAATTTGGCTAAGTTTAAGACGGTTCTATGAGAAAGGTTTAGGGAACGTAGCAAGTTCTTTGGTCTATAGAAATGGTTTCATGGTTGAGGTTTAGAAACCTAGAAATTTTCTCTAATTTCCACGGACGGACTCTATGGTCTGTAAATAGAACTATGGACCAAAGATAGATCTCGTAGACCCTATCCGATAGATTTGTATTAAGGGTATTTTTTACTTTTTTGACTACCCTAAGCTTTAAATTACATTATTTTAACCTCATTCCTACCTCTATATCCATTTTCATTCATTAAGATCCACCCTATTCTACATCATCCACTAAATTCCTAAATTGTAAGGATCATCTCTTCTCCAATTTCTCTCAAAGCTCAAAGGAAGTTAAGCTAAGGTTTCTTTCAAATTCAAACATCTCTAAGGTTTCCTCCTAAATTTAGTTTAAGAAGGATGTGGCACTGTGAAAGTTGAGCCTGTGGAGGCCCATAAACTAGTGGTGGCTGTAGAGTTTGCTATGTTGTTCCAGATAGAGTTAAGGCAGAGACTTCTGATGCAGTTATCAAAAGTATGGTTCTAGTATGCCACCGTTCAACTTTTGTTTTATTTGATCTAGGCTCCACTTATTCTTATGTGTCAACTTATTTTTCTTCAGATATTGATATTATAAGTGAGTTGCTCATCGAGCCTATATGTGTTTCTACCCTGGTAGATGAATCTTTAGTGGTGAATCAGTTGTACCAAGGGTGTCTTGTGACCTTTATATGGAAAGATATTGTTGTTGACTTGATATTGTTAGGTATGGTGGACTTTGATGTGATATTGGGTATAGATTGGCTATCACCTCATTGTTTTATTCTTTATTGTCATGCAAAGACAGTGATTTTATCTTGTCTAGAGTTACCTCAGTTGGTGTTGATTAGAAAACCTAGCTCCTTGTAACAACCCAAAAAATTTCAGAATCTACTTATGGTTGAAATTCTATGATGTACTACAAGCCATGGTTGAGTTTTGGTGGCCACGGGTTGAGTTTAAGTGGCCGAATGCAAATTGGGCTAGTTAGTGGCCTAGAGGGACAATTTAAGTAGTGTCCTTCAAACAGTCATAACTTTTGATGTAGACTGAACCATATGGGATAACATATATCCAAATGAATCTCTTTGAGTTAGCTTTGTAACAAAAGTAATTTCACTCCATTTGGAGTTTGGATGAGGGAGATATGGCCCAAACAGTGAGACTGTCTGAAATTCATAAGTCATTGGAGATAGGCTCAGAAAAGTGGTCAAGGACTTTTACACGGGCCGTGAAACTTTGCACGGATCGTCTAAGGTCCCTTGAGGTGTTATAATGATCTAGGGGTGGCCTGTAACCACCCCTTAGCCAAGTTCAAACCAATGAGACCTTGGACGGTCCATTTGGAGCTAGACGGCTCGTGCACTGCCTCGTGAAGTGAGGCAGTCGCTTGGACAAGCCAAGGATGAAATTTTTGAGGCTAAGTGTGGTTAGACAGTGCCTTACGCGGACAGTCAAACCTTGAACGGACCGTCAAGTGGTTCGTGAAGTGTAACAGAAAGTCCTCCGAGAGTTTACGCTGAAGAAATGGCTAAGTGAGATTGGACGGTGGGTTTGACGGGCCGTGTGCCTGTAAACAGCACTGTACCTGTCGTTTGGGCACTGTGTCTAGTTAAAATTTTCATCTTATTAATGGTATTTTCATGATTAAACATTTCCCTAAGCCCCATTTTGGTCCCCTAAGGTCTCTTAAACCTCTAAAACATTCCCTAAACCCTCATTCATCCATTAGAACTCTCCTATACACTCTCTTAAGATCCTAAGGCTCTCTTGACCTCCATT
>JBCEWC010022114.1:0-10167 GCA_038996855.1 Solanum aculeatissimum | reverse complement strand
GACTTGCTAGTGGTGAGCCCTTTGTTTCAAGGGCAATAGCCACCGTCTATTCTAGCTTTTATGTTATGTTATCTATTATATTATATCTTGAGGGTGAGCCTCAAACTTGTCGAGGCCCTGCTCATCTATGTAGAGGCATTGTTGGAAAAATCTATACTCTTGTACATTTGACTTATATGTTGAACCTTTGGTTATATTGTATGATACTAATTGGCTTGGCTTATGATCATGTTTCTCTCTCTTATTATGTTTATGGAAATTTGGCCTACTAGTCTTGATTTTGAGGATTGCCATCTATCATGTCCATGTTATGCATGTTGGGGATTTGAACGACTATGTGCTTACGTGGAAACTCCCATAACCCAGGGTGCCCCATAGTGGAAAATCCTATTTTCTCCCCTTCCCTTAGAGATTAATGCTATGTGCTATGTGCAAGCATGCTTACCCCATTCTCATAATTGTCCCCATAGTTTGAGTCCCTAGTCCCCAAGTCCTTAAAACCTACATGTTATGTGATTAGCTTCCACGCTTCCGAACTGATAATGTGTGTAATGTTGCCATGATGGCTTAATCGAGGGTCTTCGAGTCCTCTTTCACCATGTCACATCTAGGCCCTCTTTCCGGGTCATGACAGGAATAGGGATAAATGACTCAAGCTAAGGGATAAGAGGTATGGGATTTATTGGCATGCAATCCAACACATAAGTCTAAGGGATGGGAATCTGAGACTCAAGTTGTGATGTTTCATAGGGAAAGGGATTTACTTGATCACATAGCATATAGCAAATAAGGACTAAGGGGAGGATAAGCATGACTCACGCTATGGGGATAGAAGGGACGTAGGACTTTCAACATTACCATATCTCATCATAAACACATCATAATATCGTAACAATGTTTCAAGGTCTCCCAAGCATCAACATAACATATAGGTATGTATGATTTCATGATTTCCAACAATGCCTCTAGTACATAGAATAGGATGGGGACCAAGAAATTTCCTAGGCTCACCCTAAAAGTAAAGACATAAGTAAACCTAACATGATAGGTAGATAGAAGGTGGGTCTTGTCCTTGGAGTAAAGGACACACCACTAGCAAGTCTCAAAATCTAATCTAATCGTCAAGAGGTAGATGAAGATAGTCTCTGGTCCCAACATGGTTAGATCATGTATGCAAAAAGTATGTGTTAGTATGTTTGACTGTACTAAGTATGTGGGCATGCAATTCATATGAATATGTCAACTTGTATTTCAATGTTAGATGACAAGAAAACATATACATAGAATGTAATATATAAGAAAGAATATTAGAACAATATGCCTTAAATCCATGATGTATGAATGCCATAATATTTGAACATATGGGGATGTAACCATAATAGATATCTAAGCACATGCGAGTTATTACATGAACTCCCGAGGTAAGCCTCCATACTGAGATGAAAGTAGACTACTTGCTGTAACGATCCAAAATTTTTTGAATTTCGTAATGGTTGGTCAAGGTTAGTGTTAAACTGGTCGTGATTGAATTTTGGTAGCCATGGGTTGTATTTAAATGGCCAGATTCAAAGAGGATCGCTTGGAGAAGTTGTAAGGTTGGTTGGACAGTGAACTTTAGAAAAGTCATAACTTTTGGTACGGAATCAAATTGAAGCTCTTTGAATTATCTTTGTAACTGAACTGGTTTCACTCAATTCGGAGTTTATATCTGAAAGTTATGGCCTTTGGAGCGAGACTGCTTGTAATTGGAAGTATGCTGGGAACAAGGTTCTGGAATTGGGCTAAGGGTGGGAGCACGGACCTTTTGGTGGTCCATAGTGTGTGGGGTTGCTCGTGGGTTGGTCCAGTGTGCTCTTAGAGGCTGGGGCCCCATCCATAGACCAAGTATGATTCCACGGACCACCTCACGGTCCGTGTGATCCTTCACAGCCCGTGAGGGGTCCCGTGAAGTGAGGCAGAATATTGCCCAAGGCTCGAGCCTGGAATCTGGACCAAGTAATGCACCACGAACACGTACACGGTCCGTGTGCAGCTACATATCCGTGAGACCCCCCGTGGAGTGATTCAGAAAGTCCCCCGAGAGTTCAAGTCGAAGATGAGACTAAGTGAAGTCTCACGGGAAAGTACACGGCCCGTAGACCAGTGGACGGCTACTGTAGGCCTTCCATGAGACATTATTTCAGTGAATTAGTTCGTTTCATCAATGGTTAATTCATAATTTAATTAGATCTTATGCCCTTTTTTGGCTTTCTAAGGTCTCCTAACTCTCCAAAATCAAACCCTAATCCTTTTTCATCCATTCTAACACTCCCCAATTCTCTCCATAAATTCTCTCAATTATTTTGACCTCCATTGATGAAAGCTTAAAGAAATTTGAAGAAATTCATCTCTCTTGCAATTCCATTCAATCCTCTTGATTAAACTCAAGGTATGTGGGTTTGATTCATAGATTACCTTCCATCCATGGAGACCCAAGAACCCTACTCTTTAATTTATGAATTTTAAATTTCTTTGATTATGGGTTCTTTAATTCTTGAAGTATTTCATTGCTTTGAGTTGTGGGCTATAGAAATTAGGTGATTTAATGATGATTTGAGTTTGAATTTTATGAAATGTATGGAAATTCTTGAAGGATCAATGTGCATGCCCCTTTAATGGTTTAATATGCATGGGTAAATTTCATTATGTTTTGAATTGGGATTTTATCATGAATTATGTTGAATTACCTATTGAATTATGGTTTTAAGGTTTAAATCTCTTCTACCCATGCACTTGATTCCTCATTCATGACATATGCATTAAAGAATGGTTATGATGAAACTCTTGTAAAGGGCATAGCCCTCTTGTTATGATATAATATATTAAGGCTTGTGATCACATAGTATCTTGTTATGGCTCTTTGAGCATTATGGGTGCTTGCACCACTTCATATGTTTTGAAGGCTTAATATGATAAGCTATGTAGATGAGCTACTCTTATTACATTGATACGGAATGGGTTTGGAAATTCTTGATGGCTTTTAGCATAAGTATGGATATGGATTTGATCATGTTTTGGTTTAGCTAATGGTGCATGGTTTTGAAAAGAATGTTAACTCTTCATTTTGAAAAGCTTGCATGGTTATATATATGTATTCCCGTGGGATGAGGCTTAGTACCGAAGGTTTGGAGTGGGGGTGGACTATCTCCAAGGGTACATACTCTTTTCTGTCAAACCATGTGCTAACATGGGATTTATCCCTAGATGGGATGACATGTTTGTTTCCCCTTGTTGAAGGGTGATTAGGGACCTACCTAGCAAGTAGTCTGGATCCAAGTAGTAGCTCACTAGGGTCTCCTCCGGTGTCGGTTGAGGTCACATCCCCGCTATAATATGATCTTAGGTTGCATTTTGTGCATCATGGCATGGCATATTATTATAATATATTCCCCTTTGGCTATGTGCATTCCTTTCGTATCACCTGCCCCTTGTCATCTCGTTTGGTTTTTCTATATTGTCATATGTATTGCATACCTGCATACTTAGTACATATTCTGTGATAACCCATACTCTTTATCTACACATTCTAACCATGTAGGGACCGGTGACGACTTCAATCTTCCGACAGACAATGAGTGACATCTTTAGAGTTGCTAGCTTGTGGTGAGCCCTTTTGTTCAACGGCAATAACCACCTTCTATCTTCCTTGTATTAGTTATTTTCTTATTCTATGTATTGAGGGTGAGCCCCAAATCATGTCGAGGCCCCACTCTTCTTATGTAGAGGCTATGTTGCACACTAAACTCTTGCACGTTATATTATGCTTATTTGGGATATTACGACTATTGGGATTTGATTATGGAAATGATGTTCGTTTATGCTTATGATTATGTTTATGGGATTGTGAAGGTTAGGAATATGCTTATGTGGAAAGTTCCCTAACCCAGTAAGCCCCCATATCTTGAGTCCTACTTACCCGCCCCTTAGAAATACTTGTTATGTGCTATGTAATTCATGCTTATCCCATTCCCGACAACATCCTCATAGCTTGAGTTTAAAGCCTCGTTTCCCCTAGAATTATGTTTTATATGTTTACTTTCTGCGCTTCCGAACTGATGATGTGATTAATGATGCTATGGTGGCTTGATCGAGGACTTTTGGGTTCTCCTTTGCCATGTCAAATCTTGGTCCTACTTCCGGATCGTGACAAAGAGAGTATCAGAGCCCTAGGTTTGTAAATGATCCTCGAATTCCAACATGCCGCGTCAATTAGAGTCTTGTTTATAGGTGTGATGCGCACTATGTCTATGAACGAGAAGCTATGATGATGTTTTAGGAATATGTCTTATTTCATTGCTTCCTTATGTCGTGCCGTGAGTTGTTACGATAAATTTCCTAAACTCTTGATTCTTGTCGTTCTTTCAGAACATGCCTCCCAAAAGAGCTCCCTTCCCCCGTCAAGCTCCCAAATTTGAGGAAGAAGCCCCTCAGGCACCAGTGGAGGAACAAGTGTCTCATGCGGAGTTCAGGAATATGGGATCGATGTTGGCCCAAGCTGTGTCCAACCAAGCCCTGCGAATCAATCCCATGAATGTTGGTACTCCGGCTTCTAGGATGAGGGATTTCACCCGGATGAACCCTCCGGAGTTCTATGGTTTGAAAGTGGAAGAAGATGCTCAAGAGTTCATTGATGAACTCACCCAGGTGTTGACCATAATAGGGGTGAGTTCGGAAGAGAAAGTCGAGTTGGCCGCATATCAATTGAAATATGTGGCCCAAGTATGGTATAACCAATGGTTGGTTGAATGAGTTGTAGATGTCAAGGTTGGGTGGGAAGAGTTCAAAATGGCCTTCCTTGATCGATTCTTTCCTCTTGAGCTTAGAGAGGCTAAAATGACTGAGTTTATCAATCTCCGACAGGGTGGTATGACAGTGAGGGATTATGCTCTCAAGTTTACTAAGCTCTCCAAGTTTGCTCCAATGCTTGTATCGACCCCCGTGCAAGAATGCACAAGTTCATCTCTGGTGTCTCTGATTTGGTTATGAAAGAGTGATGAACGACTATGCTTATTTTGGAGATGGACATCTCAAGGCTCATGACTTACGCCGAGAAAATTGAGGGAGAGAAATTTAAGAAAAAGAGAGTGCATGAAGCTAAGAGGGCCCGACTTGATAGTGGGTTCTCCAACTCCAATAGTGGTAGTGCTGATTTCAACCAGGCCAAGGTTCTAATGTGAGAATTGCTAATTTAAGGGTGCCTCCTCCTAAGGCACAAGTTGGGGGTGGTCCCCAGATTTCTCGTTGTGTCCATTGTGGTGGTAATCACATGGGTGAATGTAGGAGAGCAAAGAGTGCATGTTATGGGTATGGTAGTTTGGATCACAAGATCTCTAATTGCCCAAAGAATGTGAAGAAGGATCAAGCGGCTCCCGGTGATCAAGGGTAACCGAAGGCTTCGATTGGTGGTGTTCCTAAGAACAACTGGTTCTATGCTCTTCATGCCCAGCAAGAGGTAGAGGAAGCTCCGGACATCAAGACTGGTATATTAAAAATCTTTGATTTTGATGCTTATGCTTTACTTGATCCGGGTGTAAATTTATCTTTTTTGACTCCTCTGTTGGCTGTTAAATTTGGTTTTAAGTCCCAAAACTCTAAGAAAATCTTATTCGATGTATACTCCCGTGGGTGAGTCTATTGTTTCCCAGAAGGTGTATCGCAATTGTCCTATCTCTGTATTGCATAAAGTATTCCCTGGTGACCTTGTGGAACTTGAGATGTACGATTTGATGTTATCCTTGGGATAGATTGGTTACATGCATCATATGCCTCAGTGGATTGTAGGACTAAGCAAGTTAAATTCCAAGTTCCTAATGAACTGATGTTGGAGTGGAAGGGTAGTGATTCTGTGGTTAATGATTAGTCTATTTCCTACCTTAAAGCTTGGAAGATGATTTGTAAGGGGTGTATTTATCATTTTGTGCGGGTTAGAGATGTGGAGGGTGATTCACCTAAGCTTGAATCGGTTCCGGTGGTTAATGAGATTTTTTATGTGTTTCCCGAGGATCTGCCTAGTATTCCTCCTAATAGAGAAATAGATTTTGGCAAAGATCTCCTTTCGAATACTCAATCTATTTCTATTCCTCCTAATCGTGTGGCCCCGGTGGAGTTGAAAGAATTGAAAGATCAATTGAAGGATTTGCTAGAAAAGGGTTATATTAGGCCGAGTATCTCACCTTGGGGTGACCCCGTGTTGTTTGTGAAGAAGAAGGATGGGTCGCTCTGAATGTTTATTGATTATCTGCAATTGAACAAGGTGACCTTTAAGAATAGATACCCATTGCCTAGAATTGATGATTTGTTTGACCAACTTCAAGGAGCTACTCACTTCTCCAAAATAGATCTTCGTTCGGGTTATCACCAATTGAAGGTGAAGGAGTGTGACATTCCCAAGACGGCCTTTCGGACTCATTATGGTCACTTTGAATTTGTGGTGATTTTATTTGCATTGACTAATGCTCCAGCGGTGTTTATGGATCTTATGAATCGGGTGTTCAAACCGTTCCTTGATAATTTTATTGTAGTCTTCATTGATGACATTTTGGTCTACTCCTGTAGCGAGCAAGAGCACATGGATCATTTGAGATTGGTTCTTCAAACTTTGAGAGAGAAGCAAATGTATGCAAAGTATAGCAAGTGTGAGTTTTGGTTGGGAGAAGTTGCTTTCCTTGGTCATGTGGTGTCCGGTGATAGCATTAAGGTTGACCCTAAGAAAACCGAAGCAGTGAAAAATTGGCCTAGACCGTTGACTCCTTCGAATATTCGAACCTTCCTTGGGTTAGCTGGTTATTATAGAAGGTTTGTTGAAGGATTTTCCTCTATAGCATATCCACTGACCAAGTTGACTCAAAAGAAGGCCAAGTTTTTGTGTTCAAACGAATATGAGAAAAGTTTCCAAACTTTGAAGGATCGACTTACATCGGCTCTGATTTTGACCTTGCCTAATGGGTTAGATGGGCTTGTGGTATATTGTAATACATCGCATATTGGTTTGGGTTGTGTGATTATACAACATAGTAAGGTGATAGCTTATGCGTCCCGGCAATTGAAGGTACATGAGATAAATTATCTAACCCATGATCTTGAGTTGGCGGAAGTGGTACTTGATTTGAAAATTTGGCGTCATTATTTATATGGGGTTTATGTGGATGTCTTCACCATTCACAAGAGTTTGTAATATGTGTTCACCCAAAGAGACCTTAATTTGCGGCAAAGGAGATGGTCGGAACTTCTCAAGGACTATGATATTAGTGTCCTTTATCATCCCTGCAAAGCTAACGTTGTAGTGGATGCCCTTAGTAGGCTTTCAATGGGAAGTGTGACTCATGTGGAAGAGGGAAGAAGGAGATAGTGAAAGATGTGCACCGTTTGCCTAGGTTAGGTGTGAGGTTGGCCGAACCCGGCAATGGTAAAATTCTTATTCAAGGTGGATCCGAGTCTTTCTTGGAAGTTGATGTTAAGAAGAAGCAAGACATAGACTCTTCCTTGGTAGAGTTGAAGAAGTTGGTTTCCAATGGAAAGATTGAGGTTTTCTCCCAAAGGGAAGATGGTGTGCTACGGTACCAAGATCGTTTGTGTGTTTCGGATGTTGATGGCTTAAGGGAGATTATCATGAAAGAGGCTTATAATTCCCAATACTCTATTCATCCGGGATCCACCAAGATGCACCAAGATTTGAGGGAGTTATATTGGTGGTGTGGTATGAAGAATGACATAGCCAAGTTTGTGTCGTAGTGTCCTAATTGCCAACAAGTAAAAGTGGGACATCAAAGGCCCGGTGGTTTGACACAAGATATTGAAATTCCTACTTGGAAGTGGGAAGATGTGAACATGGATTTTGTGGTGGGGTTGCCTCGTACTCGGAGACAATTCAATTCTATATGGGTTGTGGTTGATAGAATGACTAAGTCGGCTCACTTCTTACCGATTAAGACTACCTATAGTGCCGAGGAGTATGCTAAGGTGTATATTCGGGAGTTGGTGAGATTGCATGGTGTGCCAAGGTCTATCATATCGGATCATGATGCTTAATTTACTTCTCATTTTTGGAAGTCTTCAAAATGGACTGGTACTAAGGTCAAGTTAAGCACCACATTTCATCCTCAAACAGATGGGCAAGCCAAAAGAACAATTCAAACCTTAGAGGACATGTTAAGGGCTTGTGTATTGGAATTCAAAGGAAATTGGGATGATCATCTACCTCTCGTAGAGTTTGCCTACAACAATAGCTTTCATGCTAGCATTGGTATGGCTCCATGTGAAGCTTTGTTTGGTAGGAGATGTAGATCTCCAGTTGGTTGGTTTGAAATAGGTGAGGTGGCCTTGTTAGGCCCGGATTTGGTTGTTGAGGCTATTGAAAAAGTAAATTTGGCTCAAAGTCGCCAAAAGTCTTATTCGGATGTTAGAAAAAGGGATCTTGTATTTCATGTTGGTGATTGGGTATATGTGAAAGTGTCCCTCATGAAAGACATCATGCGTTTTGGCAAAAAGGGAAAGTTGAGCCCCCAGAACATCGGACCTTATGAGATTATGGAACGGGTAGGCAATGTGGCTTATAGGTTGGATTTGCCTTTGGACATGAGCTCCGTTCATCCGGTTTTCCATGTGTCTATGTTGAGGAAGTTGGTTGGTGATTCTAAGGTCATTACATATTTGGAGGGTGTAATGGTTGAGGAGAATTTGACCTATGAAGATGTGCCGGTTGAGATCTTTGATAGGCAAGTGAAACGGCTTCGCAACAAGGAGGTAGCTTCGATCTAGGTGCTTTGGAGGAACCGAGACGTGGAGAGTGCAATGTGAGAAGCGGAGTTGGACGTGATGGAGCAATATCCCTACCTCTTCCAATCTACTCAAGCCTAAGGTACTAGGTTCTATCCTTCTATGGTCCCAATTCTTTAAATTTTTGAGTTTCATGACATTGCATGCATATATGAACAAGAAAATGATTTGAATGATGTTTTGACATGAGTTTTGAAATGATGCATGATTCATTATAAGTTTCATGAAAATGTCTCTTGTTTGATTGTTGTCCTCAACCCATAGTTTTGCTCATTCGAGGAAGAATGTTCCCAAGGGGTAGATGATGTAACAATCCAAATATTTTTTAACTTCGTAATAGTTGTTCAAGGTTGGTGTTAAACTGGTCATGGTTGAATTTTGGTAGCCGTGGGTTGTATTTAAGTGGCCGGATTCAAAGAGGATCGTTTGGTGAAGTTATGAGGCCGGTTGGACAGTGTACTTTCAAAAATCATATGTTTTTGTACTGGATGAACTTTGTGGGCTGCTATATATCAAATCGAAGCTCTTTGAGTTATCGTCGCAACACAACTGGTTTCACTCAATTCGGAGTTTGTATGGAAAAGTTATAGCCCTTGCAGTGGGACTACCTGTAATTGGAAGGATGTTGGAAAGGGGTTCTGGAATATGGGCTAAGGGTGGGACCACAGACAGTTTGGCTGTCCACGGTCCGTGGGGGTGCTCGTGGGTTGGTCCAGTGTGCTCCTAGAGGCTGGGGCCCAAGCCATGGACCAAGTGTGGTCCCACGGACCACCTCACGGTCCTTGTGACCCTTCACGGCCCATGAGGGGTCCCGTGAAGTGATCCAGAATGTTGGCCCGGGATTCAGGGCTGGACTCCGGACCAAGTGATGCTCCACGGACCAGTACATGGTCGGTGTGGAGCTACACTATTCGTGAGGCCCCTCATGAAGTGATCTAGAAAGCCCGCCGGAGAGTTCAAGTCGAAATCGAGGCCAAGTGAAGCCTCACGGGAAGGTACACGGCCCCTGGACCAGTAAACGGGCATTGTGTGCCTTCCGTGTGATGTAAAATAAACATCTCATTGAACCTCACATACAATGGAAGATTCATTTAGGGAATAGTTATTTCTGGTGAGATAACTGGTTGGGAGTCGGACATCTAGCTCAATTTAGCGAGGCTAATCATAGGTTTAACAACATCAAAGTGGCTGATTTGGTTAGAGATGGACAATGGGATCAGGAGAGACTCATGGATATTGTCCCCCACCAATACTTAGATAATACTATCAATACTCCGATCCAGACTCTCAGTGGTATTCCTGACAAACCTATTTGGACCCTATCTCCCAATGGAGATTTTACAATCTCCTCTG
>JBCEWC010022113.1:0-10167 GCA_038996855.1 Solanum aculeatissimum | reverse complement strand
TTCTATGTAGAGGCATGTTTGGACAAATCTTACTCTTGTACGTTTGAATTGTATGTTGGATATTTGACTATGTAATACGATGCTATTTCCACTTGATTTATGATTATGTTCTCATGTTATGGTAATGTCTTATATTCCCATGTTATTATAATGACTTGAATGTTGAGCATGATGTGTGTGACTATGTGCTAAGTGCAAGCATGCTTATCCCTCTCCCGTATTGTCCCCATATCTTGAGTCTCAAGTCCCTAAATCCCTAGAGCTTATGTGCTACATGTTTTAGCTTCCGCATTTCTGAACCGATGATGCTATGATGGCTTGATCGAGGGTCTGCGGGTTCTCTTTCGCCATGTCACATCTAGGCCCCTATCCGGGTCGTGACATTTCAATTAAAAACTCCAATTTCTAAGTTAAAAACATAATTTAATCAATGGAAATTAAATAAATAGATTAGAAATTAGTTACCTAATGGCTTTACCTTGAAAAACCTTGAAGATCCACTTAAAAATAGAGCTTGGAATATTAAAAATGGTGAAAAATGGTGAGTCCTGATATTTTAAAAAGATGCACTATTTAGGCAAATTTAACTCTCCGCAAACACGGAGGTCACGTGGGACTTACCCTCCGCGAACGGGGGGACCACATTAGCGAACGCAGAGGTCAAGGCCTCTACAAATCCACGAATGCGATCCTCTTATCCGTGAACATGGAAGTCTAATTACTTGACCTCCACGAGCGCAGACAGAAAGGCGTAAATGCATAGAACATTCTAGGTTTCACTAGATTACAACAAAAACAAACACAAAACAATCACAAAATGAACCCTCAAAATTTGTTCCTCGGGATTTGTTAGGACCCTATGGATACAAACTACACATGTAACCCTACTAGAAATGACATTTTGGACTCAATGGAACCATCAATATTTAATTCCTAGGTCTCCTCGATTCGAAATCCAAAAAAGCTTGCTAAAACTAGTTAAGGACTTAAAATGCCAAAACTGTCCTCGAAAAATCCAAAAATTACAACGAGACCATTTTTAGCATTAGTTTCACCACCCAAGACAACCAGAACTGTCAATATTTTAATTAGAGCTTATGAACTCTGAATATTTAACCATACCCTATCAACCAGCATAAATACCAAAGGTCAAACCTGCTTGTCAGCATAACTCTTTTGACGATTTTGGGTTGTCACCAACCTACTGTAAATCAACTGCACCTGCTCTATATCATCTCTCAACAATTAGTACCCATGGAGAGGTACTCTCCACCACTACTGAGACAAACTATCCGATAGGTGATATACACCTCCAGCCATACAAGAACTTAAAGGGAGCCATCTGAATACTAGATTGATAACTATTATTGTATGCAAACTTCGCCAAGGCTAAGTGTTGATCCCATCTGGCACCAAAATCAATGACACATGCTAGAAGCATATCCTCTAACATCCGAATGATCCTCTCAAACTGCCCATCGGTCTGGGGTGAAAATTTGTACTCATATCCAATAGGTACCCAAATCATGTTGTAAGACTCTAAAAAAGTGGGATGTAAAAAGTGAGCCACGGTCTGATACAATAGAAACTAGAACTCCATAAGGTCTCACAATCTGACGAATGTAGAACTGAGCTAACTTCTCACCTGTGAACTTTACCTTAATTGGGATAAAGTAGGCGAACTTAGTCAATCAATCCAGCACCACCCATATGGAATCAAAACCACCAACTATAGGAGGTAGGCCAACCATGAAGTTTGTAGCAATGTGTTCCCAGTTCTACTCAGGAATGGGCATCCTCTAAAGCTCTCCACTTGGTCTCAAATGCTCATATTTGACCTGCTGACATGTCAAGCATCTAGACACAAATTCTAATATATCTCTCTTCATGCTAGACCACTAGTAGTGTTGACTCAAGTCATGATACATATTTGTTGTCCTCGGGTGAATAGAATATCTAGCACAATAAGCTTTCTCTAGGACCAATCTGGTCAAATCATCTACCTTAGGCACACAAACCTTTCCCCTTATTCTTAATATACCCGCAGAATCAAGTTTAGCTTTCTTATCCTCCCCTCTAATCATCGTGTCATGAATTTGGCATAACTTCTCATCCTTAAACTAATGGCTCCTAATCTGATCCATTAAGGAGGAACGAGACTCCAAATAAGTAATTACACCACTATCCTCAAAGTTGCAATCTCACCAACCCATTAGCTAACCTTTAAATATCCCTAGCCAAGGGTCGCTCCTCAACCCGAATAGTTGCAAGACTCCCCATACTAGAAGTCGTTCTACTCAAAGAATCAACCACCATATTGGCTTACCTGAGTGATACAAGATGGTTACATCATAATCCTTCAGGAGCTCAGCCCACCTCCTCTATCTCAAGTTCAGGTCCTTCTGGCTGAATATGTCTTGTAAGTTATGATGATAGGTGAAGTTGTCCCAATAAATATTGTAAAGATAGTGCCTCTTCAACTTCAACATAAACAAAACAACTTCCAACTCTAAGGTATGGGTAGGATAGTTCTTATCATGAGTCTTTAACTATCTAGAAGCATAAGCTATCACCTTCCCCTTTTGCATCAAGATTCCACGCAAGACAAAGCTGAATGCATCATAATACACCTAAAATCAACACCCTCCTCTGGAAAAGTCAATATAAGAGAGATAGTCAATAATAACTTTAGCTTTTGGAAGTTCTCCTCACACTCGTCTGAGTAATGGTATGGAGCATTCTTTTGAGTAAGCTTGGTTAATAAAGTTGTGATAGAAGAAAAGCCCTGAATAAATTACTTGTAGTCCAGCTAAGACCACAAAACTATGAATCTCGATGGTCGAAGTAGGTCTAGTCCAACCCTGAACTACCTCAATCTTTGTTGGATCAACCCGGATACCCTCTCTAGACACAATATGACCCAGAAATGCCACCGAACTCAGCCAAAACTCACACTTGGAGATCTTAGCATACAACTTCTCCTCTCGAAGCTGCTGAAGTACAATCCTTAAGTGTTGCTCATGGTCTGCCTTGGTCTTGGAGTAGACCAATATATCATCAATGAAGAAAATAACAAAAGAATCTAAATATGGTTGGAATACACCATTCATCAACTCCATAAATGTTATCGGGGCATTGGTCATCCCAAATGACATCACAAGGAGCTCATTATTCCTATACCCTATTCAAAAAGTTGTCTTAGGAATGTTAGAATCCCTGATCCTTAGCTAGTGATATCTGGATCTCAAATCAATCTTGGAAAACATGGTTGCGCCCTAAAGCTAGTCAAATAGATCATCCATTTTAGGGAGGGGATACTTTTTCTTGCCTACCACTTTATTCAGTTGTCTATAGTCAATACACATTCTCATAGAGCCATTCTTCTTCTTCACAAACAAGACAAGAGCACCTTAAGGAGATATACTAGGGCGTATGAACCCCTTACTCAAGAGATCTTAGAGCTTCTCTTTAGCTCCTTCTAGTTAGTCGGAGCCACACGGTAGAGAGAAATAGAAATGGGCTTAGTGCCCAGCTCAAGATCAATGGCAAAGTCAATATCCCTGTCAAGAGGGACTCTAGGAAGGTCTGAAGGGAACATATCAACAGAATCCTGAATAATAGGAATAGACTCCATCGGTGGTGGTTCAACACCAGTATCACAGATAATAGTCAAATAAGCAAGAGAACCTCGATCCACTAGATTCCATGCCTGAATATATGATATAAGTTTGTTGGGATAGGATCCACTCAAACCTTGCCATACAATACCCGATCTACCCAAAATGTCAAAAGTCAAAATTTTAGCATAGCAATCAAGAATAGCCCAATGAGGAGAAAGCCAATCCATCCCTAATATAACATCAAAATTGACCATATCAAGAATAATAATGTCAACCCAAGTCTCAAAGCCTAATAAGATCACAAGTAGGATCGGTACACCCAATCTAGTACTAAGGGCTCTCCTACTAGGGTCGAAACATGTACAGGCAAAGATATACTATCACACAAAAAGTCAAATCTCACAGAGAAATATATAGACACATATGAATAAGTGGATCCAGGATCAAATAACACAGATGCAGGGCGATGGAAAACCAGAACAATACCTATGATGATAACATCAAAGGCTTCAACGTTGGGTCTACCTGGGAAAGCATAATAATGTCCACCCCATCCTCCACTAGTAGAAGCAATCCCTCTACCACCAAATTGTGTGGAAGCATCACCTGCTCTTCTACCTTTGGTGCACCCACCTCTGTCAACGTGAACCCTACCTCAGCCCTTAGTCTACGAGGTTGTACCTCTTGCTAATGGTGCTAGATCTTTGACCAGCGCTGCAGTGTATGAGCGATAGGGCTCAGTGTGAGTCTTCATGGGACATTGTCAAACCATATGCTATGGAGATCCATACCAAAACATGATCTAGGGGTGAACAACTATTGTGAAGGAACATGAGGGATAATTTAGCCACCCTAGCCCGCAAACCTCTGCTATGAGATGGAACAACCATGGCCTGAGTTGTAAGAATCATGAGGACCTCGCCCTTCCTTAGAAGTTGGCAAGGCTGCATGAACCCCATGATTCTGGAACAAACTACCTCCCCTAGTCATACCTCTACCTCCAGACCTGGCACCTAAAAATTATCCAGACCTTTTTGGGGTCCCTAAACTCCTCTCTCTACACAAACTTTGCCTCCTTGGAAGCACTAACAACTGACTGAAAATATGTACCGTCTCTAGACACCCAAAACACTGATTGTCTGATAGAATATGCTATCCCTCTCACAAATTAGTGATCTCTCTCCACCTCAGTAGAAAGTAGAGTTGTAGCATGTCGAGCTAGTTGGAAAAAATGAATCTGATACTAAGAAACTGTCATGGTACTCTGTCTTAAACTCTCGAACCTCAGACGACTCTCCTCACGGACACTCCAAGGAACTAGAGAACGTCTCCTAAGTTTCGGGGGAGACCCAACTGGGAGAGATCCCGAATAAGTCCTCCATAACTCCCTAACAAGTCCACAGAGCTGGAGAGCAACATACCATACCCCAGGCGTCTAGGTAAATTCCACAACATCAAGCAACTCTTTGTAAGTAGTCAAAAACTCGTGTGCATCCTCATTCTTCCCACCCTAAAACTAAGGTGGGTCCATCTTCTTGAAGCTCTCATATCTGCGCTACTCATCATTAGTAAGGACGACTGTTGGAGGGATCTCAATAATAGGTGCTGCTAGTGGCTGCTCCATCTGTACCTGGCCATGGGGGCCGATTGTTGATCTTGAGGGTGAAACCTAACTCGTGTCTATGAAGTACTAGATGTATCAGCTAGGCTACCTACCTATCCCATGGTTTCAAGTACACTCAAAACTCTCAGAAGAGTGTCCTATAGTAGTGGTTTCGTAGCATACTCAAGAGGGATCTGCCCCTCTCTTAGTTCTATTACTGGCTCAGAAGAGATGCCACTCTCATAATCTCTAGCCGATGCTGCCCCTCAACCCCGACCTCTACCTTGTCCCCTACCCCTAATTGGGGTCTCAATAGTAATCTCGGGGGCTACCTCCCCTCGTCCGATAGTTGATGTAGCTCTAGTCCTCATTATCTACCAAAAGGACATATGACCACTCAACACTTAAACAAAACCTATGCATGAATTGATTAGAAAGAAGTAAAAGAATTCTTAATAGTCTTCATAGCCTCTCAAGGATAAATAACGAACGTCACTGCACCGATCCTTAAGACTATACTAGACTGGGCTTGTACACATGTGAGACCTATGAACCTAGGATTTGATACCAAATTGTCACAACCCAAAAATAGGTGTGATGACACTCATCTAACCTACCAAGACAAGTCAGTCCAACTGTGAACAACCTAAAACAATAACAAAGTGAAAGATAAAACAAACTAATATGATAGATAAACATAGGGAAACAAAACTACAAACTTCCCAGAACTAGTGTCACGTGTATCATGAATCCACGAGTATTTCACAAGTCAAAATTTCACAATATGAACAATTATCCAAATCCAAAATCCCATGATCAAAGCCTAAAAACAATTCTATCCCAATTCATGCCTTAGTTCATCCAAATTCATATACATAGGAGCATACAAGGTTCAATCATATTTAACAAAATGTTAGAAATCCACTTGCCTTAGTAAAAGTCTCAAATCAAGTCATATCCCTGGCATTTCCCTTTCTAAAATACTCTAAATCATCATAATCTAGTCAAATATAGCATCAGAATCATATTACGAATCTAATGACACTAAAATCAATCAATTTGGGCAAAGAGGGTAAAATGCTCAAAAATTCCATTCCAGAAAAAGTGCTCAGAATCTGAAAATTAATGCATGAAAATATTTCTCGAGTAATAAGGATTCCAATGGGAAAGTGTTTTTAAATGGAGTTAAAATGAGGTCAAAATCACCAATTTAGCATTAGAAATTAAAGTATGAAAAATCTCCAATTCTTCAATTAAAAATCTCAATTTCTAAGTTAAAAACACAATTTAATCAATGAAAATTAAAGAAATAGATTAGAAATTAGTTACTCAATTATTTTGCCTTGAAAAACCTTGAAAATTCTCTTTAAAATGGAGCTTGAAATATTAAAAATGGTGAGTCTCAATATTTTAAAAAAGATACACTATTTAGGCATATTTAACTCTCCACGAATGCAGATAAATACCGGCGAACGCGAAGGTCACGTGGGACTTACCTTCTGTGATTGCAGAGTCAAGGCCTCCATAACTTCGTGAATATGGGCCCTTTTTCCGCGAACATGGAGGTCTAAATATTTGACCTCCACAAACTCTGAGAGAAAGGCGCGAACGCGAAGAACATTCTAGGTTACACCAGATTGCAGCAAAACACAACACAAGAAAATCACAAAATGAACCCTCGAGATTCATTCGAAACCCCAGAAACATAAACCAGACATGTAAACCTATCAGAAATAAAATTTCAGACTCAATGGAACCGTCAAAATTTGATTCTATGGTCTCCTCAACTCGAAACCCGAAAAAGCTTGCTAAAATTAGTTAAGGACTCAAATATCAAAACTGCTCTCGAAAACTCTAAAAATTACAACGAGACCATTTCTAGTATTATTTTCACCACCCGAACCACCAGAACTATCAAAATTTTGATTAGTTCTTTTAACCTTCAAATGTTGATCAAAGTCAAACTATAATCCAAAAATCAACAAAAAATGCAACTTTGGATCCAAAATCATCATTTTAACTCCAAATTCAGTTATGCATATTCTCCTAGACTAGATTCTGTATTTTGGAGCTGATGAAATCAACAAAATTACATTTTGACACTTGAAACTCAAGATGATCACAAAACTCAAAATTTTCAACTTTAAGCCTTTAAAAACTCTTTCTTAGCAAAATTTTAACTTTTCACAAGGTTTTCAAAATCCAACTTTTAGAGTCAATCAAAAATGACCCAAGGTAACTTTTGAAAAGAGAAAAATGATAATTTTATCGAGTATTCAAAAGATAACCTTTGAGGTCATTGCAATAATTTCTCTCCTTTCTTTTTTCACTTCCCTATCAAGTGTCACTCTCCTTTTGTTTTTGTGTTCATCAACTTTTTCAGACAAGTCAACTACATCAACCTCAGGTACAAGGTCCTTCACAACTTTTTCTTTTCTCAACCTTCTACCAACAAGGGCTCTGTTCTCTTTCATCGCATCACTCATCAAAGTGTTTGTTTCCCCCCTAGTGTGATATAGTCTTCTTTTTGGTTCAGTTTCACCAACCACCTTCTCCTTTCCTTTATTTGAAGTAGGCACCATCCTTATTTCGATTTTCCACAAGAGTGGAAGATTATCTTTATCATCCTCAAAACCAGTATCTATCATACGAAAGGTTCCCTTAGGTGTGACAATTTCTGGAATATGACTAGTTTCCAAACTTTCAATTGATTCCCCTTCTTCAGTAAAAGGAGTATGTAGTCCTTCCTTCATTTCAGACAGACTTCTCACCATAAATTCTTCACTTGATGCCAGTATGTTAGACTCACCCCTTTTATCCTCAGGTAAATCACCTTCTACAGCAAAATCAGAGGAAATATTGGAGGGAGAACCAAGTTGAGGTTGAGAACCAAAAATATAGTATTCCAAAAGGAGCACTGGTTGAAAAGAGTCAAAGGGAACCAGATGTTGAGAGGTGTTTAGATGAGGGATAGCAAGAGTTTCAGAAGGTCCCTCAGAATGGGGATTTTAGGAAGAATAAATGGGGTCTTTTTCACTTGTTTCAATAAAGGAAATTTTAGTAGAAGGGTTTGGATTCTCACTAACAGGACCTTTTGATAGAATCTCATTCAAGAAAGCAACATTTCCTGGTTAGAATTAGAAGACTAAGACATTGTTTCTTCTTTTTTAGAACAAGGAGTAGGTTTGTTGATATGCTGCCGAAATGCAGCACTTTTGATGCTTAAAGCTTGGAAATTTGTGTGTTATAAAAGTGATATTAATAGTTTTGATTGTGTTTTGTGTTTGTTTTGTAGGATTTCAGTGTTGGCATGATATTTGGACAAAGTGGGCTGAAACAGCAAAATCTGAGGATCCACAGAACCCTTTACAGGTTGTGGAATGGTTCACGAGCCGTAGAATGGGTCTCATGTCAATTTCCAATGAAAAGTGAATCTCTGAAGTAAACTCTACAAAGGAAGCACATGAGTTGTAGACTGATCCACGAGTCATAGAGTATGTTCATGCCTTGAGGATCATAAAGTGGAGAAGTTCTAAAAAGTCATTAGACGAAACCTCTTACGGGATGTAGAATCTTACACGGCCCGTGGAAAGGACTCATAGAAGTAGTCTTTAGATTTCAGTTACAATCCATGAAACCCGATGTACGGTCCATATAGTGAAGCACGAGTTTTGAACCCATTCGTAGATGGTGCCGACACAATTTTTCTATTTCATTTTGGTTTTGTATTTTACACATTATAAATAGGTTTTAAGTTATTTTTCATAAATTTTTCAGCAGTCATGAAGTTTGATCAAGGTGTTAGAGGATACACTTAGGATTTAGCATATTTTGAGAGGAAAAACATTAGAGTGTGTTCTTTATTCAACCTTGTGATTGTAATTGAAGAGTTGGATTTCATATTCTTAATTCATCTGTGTAAATGCTCAATTATGTTATTCTACTTCATAATTTCTTCATTTAGACTGATCATGCATAGCTAAATCCACAACTAGGTTTGTGGGAACCATGAAGAACTAACAAGATAAAATCAGATATTGTGTAATTCTTGGAAGGTGTGTTAGGTTGTATTAATTAATCCTCTTCACTTTAACTGCTTTTTAATGGAGGCCTACGTTAGAACTCGCCTAGTGTTACTTGTCAGATCAAGGAAGTAATGAATAGGAAAAGGGGTAATTAAAAGGATTTGATTGAGATGTGCTCGTCTAATCAACCAAATCGGATCAAGAGGAGATTATACTGGGATAAAAGTAACAATTAGTAATGTCACATCACAGAGATGGATCAAGTTCTGGGATAAAGTTTACCTATTCGCTGGATCAAAGGTGTAGGTGAACCTAACTTACTATCCTACACCTACACACTGAAAAGGTTGCATTTATCCGATAATACCAAGTTAGGGATTCATGGAGAACACACCAACCTAGTTAGCTCTTCTAGTGATTTCCCATCATTTGCATTCATTTAGTTTAGTTATTTTACTTTGCAAAAACCCCCATTTTCGGGAGATAAGTAGGTTAATCATTCCCGACTTACATTGAATTAACTCTTAAGTCTACCTTTGTCACGACCCAAGAGTAGGGCCTAAATGTGATATGACAAAAGAGAACCTGAGAGTCCTCGATCAATCCATCTTAGCATCATCACACACATCATCGGTTCGAAAGCGCGTAACATAATAAACAAAACATAAGTCTAAGGGATTCTGGGGCTTTAGACTCAAGCTATGGGGATGTTACTGGGAATAGGATAAGCATGAATCACATAACAATTACTAACTAAGGGGCAGGTAAGTATGACTCAAGCTATGGGGGAAAGAAGGGTTAGGGACTTTCCACATAAGCACATTCCCATCCAACAAATTATAATAACATAAGTGGAAGCATAATCGAAACATAAATAACCATAGCAAAACATAGATAATCATAGCATCTCAAATAAACA
>JBCEWC010022112.1:0-10167 GCA_038996855.1 Solanum aculeatissimum | reverse complement strand
TGGCTTGCCACATGTGTGTTGTTAACCCTTGAGGGGTATTTGTGGTCTCTTAAGATAACGGCAGGAGTATTTTTGGTTCAAAAATCTAACGGAGGGTATAAGTGGTCTATTTTGCATAGTTTAGGGGCAATTTTGACCCTCTTTCGAAAAATAAATAAAAAGTAAGTAATGATCCTTTAATCAAGAAGAAGAAACACAAGAAAGATGTAGTTTCAAATTCCTTGTTGATGTTGTTGTTTTTGTACAATTGTTGTTGATACAATATGTTATTATATTTGTATCAATACTATATTCAACACTATTTTATATCATGATATATTTGTTCTTATAAAACTCAACCGTCATATTTAGATATCAATAAACAACTATTTATGTATGACGAATTTTTTTTTAGAGATTTTTTTTAATATCGAAAAGGATTGGGACAAATTAAAAAAATTGCCCCTTACTTCTAAAATTTATAGATTCAAATACCCATATTCCAAAATAATGAAATCTGAATTCTAATTTCTAATCCTAATTCCCAAATTGAAAGCTGAAATCTGAATCCCTAATTCCCTAGTACGCGACGCCGCAGCGGTCACGGACGACAGTACACTCGACAAGCTCTCGACGCTTCCGGCTTCACGCTACTACGCTAGTACGCGACGGTCACGGACGAGGGACGACGACTTTCAATCTATTTTCTTCGACTCTCCAACAGTCAAACACTCCAACTCCGCTCTCGTCAGTCGTGAGTGGTCGACTCGTCAGTTGTCGGCATCTCCGTGTCCTGAGTCCTCCCGACTGCTGTGGATCTCCGTCAGTCGTCGACTCCGACTCTTCTGTATCTCCGTCAGTCGTTGTCTCAGGTTCGTCCGCGTCTCCATCTCACTTATTTGTAAATCCAATTTTTGCTCTTGTTTAACATCAGAATTCAGAAATGGATTTCTTAGCCACATTAAATCTGTGTAGTGTGTTCTCAGTTCTGCCAAATTACAAAATTAGCTTGAATTATAAGAGATTTTAAATCTTCTTATTTGTTTCTGTTTGTGCGGTGTGGCTGACGGCTGTGCATGTGTTGATGTGCAGCTGTGCAAGAGTATTATGATTTATGCAAGAGTAAAATATCATATGCATGGGTGATCCCTTTTTTAGCAATGAAAAAACATGGCATGGGTGGGCAGGTGGCACTGCCTGAGCATTATACTAAAAAAGACAGATTGAAAACGTCCAGTGTCCAGCCCTGCCTAATTCTTGAAAAGTGTTAGCACAAACCGAAAACCAAACCGAAAATTATAAAAACTGAACTAAACCAGATTTATTTTAGTTTGGTTTGGATTGACATTAACCGAATCGAATCGACCGAACGCCCAACCCTACTGTTGAATGATGATATTATGTTTAAGGTTTCCTGTTTCTGTTGAGAGTTTGGGTTACTGCTGTGTCGTACAAAATCAAGTCTAAGCTATTGTGTTGTTATTCTAATAGCCTAAGGAACTCTGGAGTTCTGTCCGTAGCTCGCGTTTTCCTTATTCTTTCCTTTTCGCTTCCTGTTTAGTTTAACTGTTCAATGTGATTCCAGTTGTTAACATTCTGAAAAGTGCTCTTTATATGGTTAAATATGCTCTAAAATGCTGGTCACTACTAAGATATGACTAATGTAATGTTTCTCTCATGTATTCACATGATTTGAATGAGATATTTGGGTTACTTGTTCTGGTTCTATCATTTTTATTTGCTGGAAATTGCTGAAGGTTTTTGTATCTTCTAATTTGAATTCTTGTTCTCGTTTAATTAAAGAGATCTTATCAATATATAATAAAGTTAAGTATTGGTTGTTTGAATGCATTGCTATGCTTTTGTTGCATCAGTAATCATCTGTAAATGAGGAAAAGCAGGACTTTGATGTCTGGTTTGCATCCCTGCATCTCTGGGGTCAGTTTGTTATTAAGTTGTTGACATGATGTTGCTTTAAATGGTCACAAATCATACTTCATTTTGCTTTAGTATATACTAGGACCATCTCTCTGAAATCTGTCCCCTTTCGGATGCCTTAAAAGGATCAATTCTGTTTAGTTTGGTGATATGATAATCGATCTGTCTTTGTTTTGTAATTACACAGTATATGTCATTTAAGAAAAGGACTAACCTGTTGTATTGCTTCTTGAGTTTATTTACTAGAACATTGTTTTTCTTCTAAGAGACACTAGCACTAACTCATTATATAGAAAAATAGCTAGGTTTCTTATATTTATTTCGCCAAAAGTTTGCTCATTCTACATTCATTTCTTTTGTTTATCGCTGATAAAATTGCAGTTTGTTCACCTTTAGGAGTCTAATCCACTTGTTAAATATGAATTTGGATGAGATGTTATTTTTTCAAAGTCATTTGAAATGGTTCAGATCAATGCTGTCCAGATTTGTCCTTGTCAATATAACTGAAGTTTGGGTCTGTTTCTTGCATCTTTTATTCAATATGGAGTTTAGTAATAATTTATATTGGCCCTTCTCATTTACTTGCATGTGTGTCTTCATTGATTCTAGTATAATATTTACCCAAACTCGTCATGTTTTAGCAAAAGCATAAACTCTTACTGTTCTGCAGCCCTTCTTGAAGCAATCTGTTGGTTAACAATTGGAAATTAGGACAGGTTGACAATTGGGCCTACCTCTCTACCTCTACGAGGTAGTGGTAAGGTCTGCGTATAGTCTACCCTCCCCAGACCCCACTTGTGGGATTCCACTGGATATGTTGTTGTTGTATTTATTTCGAGTACTCTTTCAAAGTTTCACTCATTTAAATGCTCCAAGTGTTTTATTTGTGAAATTTCTTATATACTTGGCCAAATTTTAGTGAAGTTTAAAATTTAGCAACTCCAAATCCCTCCTTTATTGCTATAGTTGTCAAAGTTAGGCTAGACTTATAAATTATTTTAGAAAATTTTCAAATAACTTGAATATTTCTTACTTAGATTTTTTTTTAATATTGAATTTTTTGAAGTTAGTCAAATGTTTTAATCGTCGGTCAATCGAAAGTTAGCGCCCACTTTAAGTGATTAATTTCTTCTTAAAGTGGAAATTGGGCCCCTTACCCATTTTCTCTAATTTTAGGACTTTTCTGTTGAGTCTTAAAATTAAAATGTTTTTCTTAGTTTTTCCCAAAAATTAAGTGGCAACTCTGTCTTTGTTTTGGAAAATCGGTTTTACTTAAATCAATTGAGTATTAAACTGATTTTTACGAAAATAGCCAATTTTTTTTTTCCAAATTAACAGACTTATCCAGTGGATTTTTTTAGTTTATGTAGAAGGGTCTTTGGTAAGAAAAATCTTTTAACTTCTTAATGATTTCAACTCATAGTCTCCTAAACATTGATTGGTGGTGGCATCAATTATGTATTTTGCTCAATCAATATCTTTTACCATATTGAGTTTTAAACGGTATTATGATTTTGTATCTCCCTAAAATCAGTTGTAGTTAAGAAGAAACGACATACTTTGTCTCATGGATAACATGATTTGGCTTATTTATATGTTTGGTACAATCTTGTTGGTTAGAATCATTGACTTGAAAGTGTGAAAGTTGAATATTCAGACTTGTTGATGCCATTGGAAAGTACCATGTGCCTATTGTTTGTAAGAAGAGATGTTTTGCATGTCATTGCATGGCTCTCAGTAGAAGCTTTATGTTGTGATATGACATTCTCCCCTCCTTCTAGAAAGGAAGTTATATAACTGCCTCTTCAAAGAAATAGTTATATAAGCTTAAACATTTATATTGGTTCTTTCATTTGTTTTGAAATACTTTGTCATTATTTTCTGCTTTTGAGGCTGATATATTTGAGTTGAGGGTCTTTCCGGAAACAACCTTTCTATCTCTATGAAGTAGTGATAAGGTCTACATATGTTTTACGCTCCAAGTGGGATTTCACTTGGTATGTTGTTGTTGGTGGTGATGACATATGTTAATATAAATTGAATTCACTTGCTTCTTTTGAATTTGACACTCTTCTCATATTGGGTCTTATTTAATGTTTTGGGTCTTGACTACCTCTCTGTGGTTATTTTTCCTGTTCAAATCCTGTGTGTTCCTGTCTCATTTATTTATAGGATGTTGCTCGCTGATGGTCATCTAAATAACTGCTGTTGTGCATAGAGACCACTTCATAATTCATTGATAGCTTCCGTGAGGAGTGAAGAGGTACCGATGGCTGGTTTGATGACCGGTGATCCGATGCATCATGAAGCTTATGAAGGTGGCAGTTTTAGGGCATCTCAAGAAAGGCCAGATGGGAATGGTGGTCGTTGGTATCTCTCCAGGAAGGAAATTGAAGAGAACTCCCCGTCGCGACTTAGTGGTATAGACTTGAAGAAAGAGACTTATCTACGCAAGTCATATTGTACCTTCCTACAAGATTTAGGCATGCGGCTAAAAGTGTAAGTCCTTATTTTTGAGTTGGATGCCTTTTTTGTGTTATTTCGTGATTGGTTTTTAGTCTTTTCTCTTAGAAGGTGCAACCTATTTTACACACAGATAGACTTGCCAACGCTTGACTTGGTACGATCTATACTTTTATTGTTTGTTTGTTGATAAGGATGACTTGAAGGGTATTTTAGGTGTCACTCAAAAAGCAGATAAAATAGTTTTAAGTACCTTTTTAGCTTGTTTTGGTATTTGTTTAACTTAAAAGTGCTTTTAAACCAAAACAAGCAAAAAATATCAGTTTGTCCAATTACTTGTGGCTTTTCAGCTTAAAAGCTATTTTGGTTTGACCAACTATTTTACTTTTGTATCTCTGACACTTCTTATATTTCTCGAAGTATCCTTCAGACCAAGAAGCTGTAACTCTATTGTTTCTTTCATCGTTGCCTTCCATCTCTGTAAATTCCGATCTCTGAAAGGAAACTAGTGATTGGGAGCTTTTTTTTTTGGGCACCTCATTCCATTTGCTGCATATTGTCTATCATGCAAAATGATGCTTTGCTTCCCTTTCCTCTCCGATGTACTTGGCTTCCTAGATGCGTGATCGTTTTTCTTCTAGAAATAATTTGTATCTGTTCTTTTTATGGAGCAAGGGAATTTTGTTAAAGATAATTTCTCTGTGTTTTGTTAATGAGAGTGTCGTTTGGAGATAATTAATTCATTGTGATTAGATAATAATCCTATGATTTAACAAGATCCTTCAATTTTTCCTAAACAATCTATCAAGCATCTATAGTTCCACTTTAAAACCAGATATTTATTATTATATGCTCTACGAAGAATTCAACAACATATCCAGTGTAATCGCACAAGTGGGATTTTGGGAGGGTAGTGTGTCCGCAAACCTTACCGCTACCTTGGGAGATTGAGCTCGATAGACCCTCGGCTCAGGGAAAAACATAACAAAGAAGTTTAGGGAAAGAAATAACAGAAGCGAAGAACACGACTGAGCAATCTGAAAAAAGGAACAGTATCTACTACAAAATAGTACTATAGTCGAAGTACAAGAAAGTTTTGCTAATAAATTATTGATATTTATAAAAAAATTGATCTTATTTAATCAGTTCAGAACTAAAAGTAGATTGAGACATAAATTAATTTGTATTTGAATCCATTTAGAAATAAAGATCTTGTTGTAATCAGCTCCTAAGTAGTGTTAACAAATCTAAGGATGTTTTAGCACTATCTTTCAATGCATTTCTACCACATATCAACAATGTATTTTCATTTTCAGCACTTCTATCGGAGTTTGGTCATTTTTAATCTTGTCTAATCTAGCATGACTGCACATTGATGTTAGCATCCACATCTTTGCAACACTCATCTTGTGGATATGTTAGACTTTATTATATGTTCTTGCAAAATTAGTCATAACTATATTTGTGGCAAGCCAGGAGAATACAATACGTACAGTCCATAGCTTGAGGGAGTGTGTTAAAATGCCCCCAAATCCAAATATGAAAAGATTCCCATATCTCTACAATTAAGTAATTAGGAAATTTTGTAGGAATGTAAATATTATCTTTATTTTCTTCCGCTATTTTGTATGTCTTGCAAAGGTTATTTTAATTCTAATAACTTGTGGGACTAGTCAAGCAAACTATTTCCAGAATTCTTCTCTTCTTTTCTTGATTCATCTAAAACCTACTGGTTTTGCATTAATAGCGACCAAGGTAGTAGTATTGCCCTTACTTGCTGCTTTTCTTGAACCAACTGAATTGTTGAAGAACATTCCATCCTACTTGTTGAGTTTATTTTCCTTGGGCCCTTGCCATACCTACTTGTTGCACACACAATGTATTATGACTGCTGTAATCTACAATGGGATCTTATTTCTCAATTCTTTTCATGAGAAGAGCAAACAGTCAACAGTCAGCTTGGATACTTTAGCTAATTTTAAGGAGATCCAAGATGAGATCAAGTTTTCCCTTTCCTTAGTCCAAAGCATAATCAGTTTTGAGTTCCTTGATATGTCGGAAGCTGTATGATATCTTGATTGAATAGTTTTTGAAGTAACAGTCAATCATTCAGCTTCAACTTGTGGGAATACGACATTACTAGTTACTAGTTTTAAAAAAGAAACTTTGTAGATAAAGTTCCAACTCTCCAAAAGGTCTATATGCTTAGATTTTCTATTCAGTTCTTTGGTCTAGCACAGATCATGATTAGAGCTTTATCTTGACGTGAAAAAAGGGTTTTCTGTATTCTTCAGAAAGTCTGCTGTGTGTGGTCTTAATTGAATCCTGACCTTTTTTTGGGGGGAAATTGGAAAGAAAGACAAAATGTATTGCTATGAAATAGTGCATATAGTTTCACCTAATCATCTCTTGTTTAAAAAAGGAAAAGATAGTCCAAAGATCATGGGAACTATTTCAAGTGACTATGCAATAGCTTTTAACTTGGCAGTCAGGAACTCGGATTATGCTGGAAGCCCCCGCATACAAGTCATATAGAAGATGCCCTTTGGCAAAAGAGGTGCTATTGGGAAATTTGTCAACCTGAGTTGTAGTTCGTGTTTCATGGAAGAAACACAATGAAACTGAAAAAGTTGCTATTGGGAAATTGGTCAACCTGAGTTGTAGTTCGTGTTCATGAAAGAAACACAATGAAACTGGGTTTATTTCACTATTGAAACACTCATTCTTGTCCTTCTACATGACCTGGTATTCATGTTCCAGGCTTTGCTGCAACATCATTACCTTTTTTCGACTTATGAAAGGGTTCAAACCCATGACTTGCGCTTAAACCATACCTCACGTGTCACACTCTTACTAGACCAACCCACCCACCCACCAAAAAAAAAAAAACAAAAGCAACATTATTTCCATTTTGTAACTGTAGGGGGATTGTGGTAGGATTTAGTTTACTCCATTGGGTTCTGAGGTAGATTTCAATGCTAGACACAATCTACCATTTGGCATCCTCTTCAATTGTTTGCTCTAAGAGTGGAATCCTAGTCTGCACACTACACATACCAGATATATTTTGGAGGTTTAGATGAAGCACTCACTTTTTTATGCTTTTGAGTTGCTTCTATTGCACTCAGTTTATGAATTTTTTTCAGTGACTTCAAGCCTCATCCTGTTCCTTTGCTGACATACATTATTTTATTATATTTGATAAGATAGTTGGATTATTATACGTAAGTTCATAGTATTGGCAGTTTTTCTTATCAGAACGCCCATTTTTGACACTTTCAGACTTGTAATAAATGCGGCATCATATCTTAATTTCATTAAATATGAATTGACCATTATCATACATGCTTCAATTGTCCTCTGCTTGCAGGCCTCAGGTAACAATTGCCACTGCAATAATATTTTGTCATCGATTCTTTCTCCGTCAATCTCATGCAAAGAATGATAGGAGGGTAAGTAACTTTCTGTTTCAGTTTTTCCATCTATTGCATCTGTAGTTGCTTGACCTTTTCTATTACATTTGTTAAATGAAAGAACGACTGCATAACATATATTCTAATATTGTGTGAATAATGATGTTGGACTCCATGTAATACAAGGTATGAATGATCAAATTAAATTATCTATTGGTGCCTAAACTTACCAAGTCTCAAGATATGGGATCTAGTGGCTAAAACAATCAGTGCGTCTAGTTCTGATTGGTTTGCAAATAGTAATATGTATTTATTACTATTTTTTTGATAATCCAGAAATTGGTTAGTGCTAGTCAGCCAATGGTGCATGGTTCCAAACTATGTGGTAATTGAGTTTGCCCCCCCCTCCACACACAGAGCCCTTCTCTACTTGAATACCAAGCTTTTGTCCTCGGAAGGGTTCAAACCCTTGACGTTCGCTTAAGCCTGCATAGAGAAATTTACATTTTATCTTATATTTTTGTTAGTACCTTCTTTGCCTTTTGGCGTAGATCAAGTGTCGTATAGGTTCTTATCAGCTATCCTACTTTGCATTTGAAATAACATTCAAGAGAAAAAAGGGTGCTAGAAAGGAAAAAGGAAAGAGTGCACTAGTACTTTTATCTTACCTAGCAATTAGCATTGCTAAACACAACTTAGTAACAACATACCTAGTGTAATCCCACAAATGGGGTTTGGAGAGGTGGTGTGTAAGCAAACATTACACCCCTACCTTGGGAGGTAGAGAGGTTGTTTCCAATAGACCCTCGGCTCAAGGTAATAACATGAGTGAAGAAACCAAGTCGAAATACAAGGCATGACAAATGTTATTTCAAAATGAACAAACTACAACGAAATAATACAATAAACAAGTTTTGGAGGATTTTCCTGTCGCTCAAAGTTATCACATGGATAGTGCCTAGAAAGATTTCTGAAACTCTATCAAGTTAGGAAGAAGCAGGTTTGGATGTCAGAGACTAAGGAAGATTGGGAATGGATCCAGCTTGTATATATGGTGGACAATTTGGAAAGAGAGGAATTCCAGATGGTTTGAAAATAGGAGCAATTCTATCCGACAGATTAAGATGAATTGTATTTTATTCTTTTGTTATTGGTTTAGACAGTTTCACTAAGTAGAAACTAGAAACTGTTGAAATTCTAGATGTATTAGACTCCCTCTAGAAGACTAGAATAACTCACAGTTTCTTAGTGTCTTTTGATGGAATATGGTGTCATTATAACCAATGTACCATACTGTTTGATCATTTATAGAAATATACAAAGTCATCGATTTCAACAAATAATATGATAGTCAAATTATAAGGAACAATAATAGTAACCGAAAACCAAGGAACAAGAGCCTACAAGAGTATTATTACGACTATTAAGAGACTGCACTTACCTTACCAACCTTCTACCCTAATCTGTGCGAGGTCATGTCCTTGGTAAGTTGAAGTTGTGCTATGTCTTGTCTAATCACCTCTCAACCAATACTTCGTTTGCCTGCTTCTCGATAGCCAACTTCTCACACCTACTCACTAGCGCATGCGTGCATCTCCTCTTTACACACCCGAACCATCTCTACCTCACCTCTTGTATCTTGTCCTTCACTAGGGCTACTCCCACATTGTCCTCAACAACAACAACATACCCAGTGGAATCCCACAAGTGGGGTCTGGGGAGGGTAGAATGTACGCAGACCTTACCACTATCTCATAGAGGTAGAGAGGCTGTTTCCTGGGGACCCTCGTCTCAAAACCCGTAAGCAGAATAAACTAGATATGGAAAAAAGAAAGGAAATGAAAACAGAAAGAGCGACTAATAACGAGAAGCACATGATAGTATGTAAATATGATACAATCAACATATTTGTACAGGTAATGACAACACAAGATATAAAGACACGACAAATCCTACTACCCTACTATACCCCACGGTCGGACATCAACCTGATCCTACTAATATATTAGCCTGCTACTCTAATTCCCGACCTCAACTCCTTCCTGTCTAAGGTCGTGTCCTCGGTGAGATCAAGTTTCACCATATCTTGTCTGATCACCTCCTCCTAATAGTTTTCGGTCTACCTCTACTCCTCCGTGTAACTCCTAAATCCAACCTCTCGCACCTCCTAAAAGGAGCATCAGTACTTTTTCTCTGCACATATCCAAACCATCACAGCTTCGCTTCCCTCATCTTGTCAACCACAGAGGCCACCTCTAGCTTCTCCCAAATGGTCTCATTCCTAATCTTATCACTCCTGGTATGTCCACACATCCATCTCAACATCCTCATCTCCGCAACCTGCATCTTCTGAACATGTGAGTTTTTGATTGGC
>JBCEWC010022111.1:0-10167 GCA_038996855.1 Solanum aculeatissimum | reverse complement strand
ATTGAGATTATGAAGATTCAATTATGCATGTCCCTTTAAGTCTTCAATTCAAGCATGGATAGTATGAATTATGTTTTCAATTGTAAATTTCATTATGATTTAAGAATGAATCTATCTTATTATGTTAATTTAAATGTTAATATTTATTTCCCATGTTATTCCATCATCATTCATTGTATTTGCATCATGAACATAGATTTTATGATGCTATGACGTGGGCTAAGTCCCAAAGATTTTTATGACTATGTCTTCAAGCAAAGAATGGGTATGATAAGGTTCTGATCATATTGTGTCTGTGATATGGTTGTTTGAGCAAATGATGGGTGTTTACACCATATGTATATGTTTAAAGTAGCATAAGATTGAGGTTAGAGGCATGGTGGAGTATCCCCAAGGGTCCATACTCCTTTTTCATACCTATGTAAAGAATGGAGCTATTCCTATGCATGAAAGTATGTGATGAAGAATGATTTGGCTTTTTAGTCATTTATGTATGAAACTAAAGAAATTTATTTGTCCTTCTAGCCCAATTATGCATGGTAATGATTTCAAAGTACTTATGTTTTTTTCTAAAATATGTATATGTATACGTATTCTTATGAGATGACGGCTTAGTACCGAGGGATTGGAGGTGGGATGGATTATGTCCAAGGGTCTATACACCTTTTTGTCAAACTATGTACCAAACATATGTTCATGGTTATGCCTCTTATGAGATGATTAAGAATGGATCTAAATTTGGCAAGTAGGGTAGACGACGGTGTTCCAAATATAGCTCACTTGGTCTTATGTCGATTGAGGTCCCATCCCCATTATATTTATATGACTAAGAATTCATACATCATGGATTTTATGTCATATTATTATTGTACCCTTTCTTATAATCTTCTTTCAATATATGTGCCTTTGTTATCTAACATTGGTTTACAGGTCGCTCATGTCATATGCATTGCATGCCCGCATACTTAGTACATTCAAATGTACTAATTCACACACTTTTGCCTTAATAATCTAACCATGTAGTGATCGGAGACTACATCTATCCACCTCTTGACGGTTAGCTTGGATCTTTGAGTATCACTTGTAGTAAGTCCTATGTTCCAAGGACAATACCCACCATCTATCTACCTCTTATGTTATGTTGTTTATGTCTTCACATTGCGGGTAAGCCCAGGACATGTTTTGGCCCCTGTCCTATTCTAGACTAGAGGCATTGTTGGACACTATGAAGTTCTCTGGATGAGTATGTTATGTGTATACTTGAGATGTTATGGTTATGTTATTATGACATGATTAATAGATATGCGCTCATGTGGAATGTTCCAAGTCCCTTCTTATTCGCATAGAACGAGTCGTACTTACCCGCCCCATAGAACTTATTTACTAAATGCTATGTGATTCATACAAATTTGATCCCCGATTACATCCCCATGGCTTGAGTCCAAATTCCATATTCCCTTAGAATTATGTGTTTATTGTTCAATTAAGCACTTCTGAACCAATGATGTGTAAAATAATGCTAAGAGGCTTGATTGGGGACTCTCAGGTTCTCATTCACCATGTCATGCTTAGGACCTACACCCTGGTCATGACAATGCACTTGGGTTTGGGTTAGATACCCTTTCACCAATGACAATGTGGTTGCTCATGGACAATAGGTCCATAAAAAGCTAGTTGGAATTCTTCATGATGTCCTGATGAAGATGGAAAAATTTATACTACAAGCTAATTTTGTGGTTTTGGATTGCGAAGTGGATGTTTATTTGTCCATCATCCTAGGTAGGATATTCTTGGATACCGCATGGGATTTGGTGGATGTTGAAAGAGGATATTTGAGATTTCGTGTGAACAAAGAGGAGGTTGTGTTCAATATTAGCAAGACCATGAAACAAGCAAAGGACCTTCGAGTGGTGTTGGTGATTGATCGATCTTGGATGACTTGAAGCTGGACAAACTACGTCGTGCCATGACATTAACTACGACCCTTCTTAGAAGGAAACCCAAGGATGTTTGTTAAGTTTTCTTTTGAATAATGATTGTTACTTGTGTAGATGTTTCAAAATGGAGAAATTGGAGTGAAAGTAAGAAGGGTGACATGATGAGCCAAATTTACAGATCGCCGAGTTGAGACGACGATTGTTGAGTTGGCGCTTCTTGGGTCATTTAATGACTCTTGAGGTACTGTCAAATTAGGAGTCAAAGATGCAATTCAGCAGATTTCCATGTTAGATGGGCAATGGCAAAATTCACCACCTTTTGAGGCTAAAGAAAATGTTCTGTTGCTGTCATAAGAGGAGGTCAAGAACATATTCGGCGTATCGCCAAATGTGTTCGGCTAAGTGATTCGGCACAATCCAAACCTTGTGCCTTACTGGCCTACATAAAGATTTTCAAATTCCATGAATATGTTGCCAAGTTATTGAATGAGATGATATATTGTCCTAATTTTGATCAAGATTTTTTGTTGAATAGCCTTTAGTTTGGAATTTCCCATGAATTTTCGAAAGCTTTAATTGAATGTGCATGCCTATTGAGTTGATTGCTTTTGTTGGCTATTGGTGAAGTCTGAATAACTCCAAAATTTATTTGAGTGACTTGAACTTGCCCGATGATAGATTGGGTGACGTCATTTTTAAGTACAGTCATCGTTTGATTGAATTTATAGCAAAGGTGATAATTCGAGGATAGCAATAGACCATAGAGCATGTTGGTATTTTAATAGTGCGTTAGTGTGTGATATTTCATTCATTTTTGTGCAATTTGATCAAATTTTACTTAGAGGATATTGGCCATGAGAGTTAATTTTTTTAACAACTTTTCATTGTCGAAAATGACTCGGCGATGCATCAAGTTGTCATATACACCATATTTTCTTCTTGATTTTAAATGTTGAGTTCAGTAACTTTTCACGATGGTATTTTCCACCCTTGAATCAATTTGGAGGATTATCAAAATTGCACATCCATTGCCGAAAGTGACAGTGTTTAAAAGTCTAAAATTTGAGACAAAAGGCAACAATATATTTGACTGTTGAATCTATTCTGCGATCAATCAAATATGTTTGGCAGGAGAATTAAGCAGTCTAGCCCTTCGTGATTTTCTAAATATAAATTTTGAATCCTTTTTTCCTATGTTTGATTCTCACACTCATGTTTGAGTTTGTTTTGCAACTATAGGCAAACCAAAGCAACCCGTTTCTCGTGGAGGATCCCAAGCAGCTCGAGAAGTTACTATAACCCCTAATTAGGCTGAGCAAAGATCCGAAAGACCTCGTAGAGAATTATGGGGAAAAGGAAAGAGAAAAGTGGCAAAGTACTGTCTAAAGATGAACAAGAGGGGTCCAACACATGAGCCTTCTTCAGAGCCTAGTCACAAATGGAGATGAACTGAGGCTAGGTCGAACTCTATTTATGACCCTCTCCTCTAGACATCCAAAATAATCAAAGAACAATATCCCCAAGACATTCCAATAGACTCAATGTAGCAGGGCTCAAGATGATTCTAGAGGAGAGGAGGTTGTTAACTGATGTTTGAGGTTGCACATACTGACACAGACACGACTTGAATGATATGATGTAGCTAAAAACTTTTGATGAGATCAAAGCTCTGTTGGCCCTAGTGATTGGAATACTAGCTCCTTTATGGTTGGAGGAAGGAGCTACTATTGAAAAGAGGGAAATGAATATCCCAATAAGTTTTTGGTTAGTATTGAATAGTAGCAACCTAATTCCATAAAAAATGAATTGATTCTTTGACATCCAAAGGAGGCATTTGTTGGGTGCATCATGGACCACAGGGAACTCAATCTTTGTTCTATCATTGCCCCTAAAATCGTCACTAGAGCAAAGCAGGTGCATACCTCACTTCCATTCCCTAGCCTCATCACAACCTTATATAGTATGGTTGGACTTTCATTTAAAAGAAAGACATATATGGAGATCACTCCATCGGTCAACACTGATATCCAATAAATAGAAGGTAAATTTAAAAAGGAAGAAGAGTATTAAACTAGGAAGAAGTCAGTTGATAAAACACCCGTGGTTGATTTGGAGGACCTCGAGTCTAGTGTTGTAGAGCTGTCACCTAAGACATGTATATCTTCTTACGAGCCCTTATTGCTTTCATCCTCTACTCTATTCCCTACTACTACTGCACAGACTGAGCCTTAGGCTAATGATGAACATCCCTCGATCACAAATTCTACTATTTTGAGGATTTTCTAGTTAGCCAAAGAAGATGATGTCTATGCCAATTGGGTTGAGTCTTCCTTGGTCAATATGGTTGAGAGGGCCATAGACACTGCATTGGCCCCATGAGTTAAGGTTGAAAATAAGCAAAGGTAGTTTCTAGAGGAACAAAAGTTCAGGATGGATAAGTTAAAGGTGTTTTTAGAGGATCATGGGAAAGATTTAGAGAGTTAGTCTTAGAGGATGATTGTTGTTGAAAAGAAAGAGTGTTGAAATGATGGCTCATTAGCCATACAAGCAAAAATTTATTGGTTGAAAAATTATGTGGCATCATTGAAGTCCACAGGCATTAATTCTTTTTGAGATGTGTTGGACGTGCAATCTAAGCTTGATATAAATATGATTTCAAAGGGTGCAATAGGGATTGATGTCCCGGGTGAGGGTAATGAAGAAGTAAATGTACCCGATTCCCAGTGACTGATGCTAATGCCTTGTGAGATGAGCCATGTCAAGAGGGTTTTAATGATTTTAGGTGGTTAGAGGAGGAGATTGTAGCCACAGTCACTAAAGAGTCCATCCGAGACACATCCATGATTGGCACTTCTAGTGTACATTAGCCAAAGCCCGTAACGCCGATAATTGACTTTGAGAGTGTAACACAGGATGTGGGCATTGATGCCCCCCATGACCATTTCTTTAGCTCCACCACAACCACCACAGCAGGATTGATCATGTTCAGAGGGATTCTAATTCTCACTCATTCCTTATTATGCTTAAATTGATGTTGTTCTTGCACATTGAGGATAATGTTCTCTTTTTAGGAGAGGTGAGCTATTGGAATCCTAATATTTCTTTATGTTGATGATGACTAACTATTTTTCATTTGAGTATGATGGGTTTGATGAGGTAGTACTTTGTTTAGTTTTTGTTGATGGAAATTTGAGACAATTGTTTATTTTGTGTTGTAAATAATCTTTTATTTTTGGTTGAAATAGATAAGTAGTTCTTTTAATTTTCTTTGTTTTTTATTTTGATGGATGAATAATTGTGAATAATGTCCTTGATATTTGTGGAAAACCTCGTGCATATTTGAAAAGTCATTGAAATATATTTATCGTGTCTCTAGCTCTTAGAAATATGTGTAACGATAGTCCATATCTTTGATTCAGATAGTTCCATAGTCGAGGAGCATGTACTAACTAACCAATTAGTCTTTCTCTTGAAGAATCAATCCATGAATGGATTTGATTCATCTTGGGTTTACTATGTGAGTATCGAGCATGGATATGCAATGATCGTAAGTTTTGAGTGTGTGTTTCCACTGTTTGAATGCTAATCCATTTTGCCAATGCGAGTTTATGAATTTGTTGAAAGACATGTTTTGTAGAACCTAGAACTTACCCTATTTGTTGTGAGGAGTGATTTGATTTATTCTTGATTAGGAAGGGACCTTGGTCCTTCTTTAAGTGACATTAAATTCATCCCTTAGAGAACCCTTTATGAGCCTTGACCTTTTCTTTGGCATCCATGTAGTATTTTGAAAGATAATCTCTACTTGCTCCCCACCATTCCCTCCTTAAGATGAAGTGATCAAAAGTAGTGGCCAAAGGCCAAAGTTGGAGGAGCTGGTAGAAGAGGGGTGTCTCCCATGTAAAAGTTGAAGAAAGATAAAAGAAAAAGAAAAAAAAAGAGTCCTTGAATGATGAGAAAAAGAAAAAGATCCAAAACATTGAAAATGATGAAAAGAAAAAGATTTTGTTGAAAAAGAGGTCTCTTCAAAATTGTTGAAAGATTGTTGCAAAGAGGAGGACACCTAGGATGGAAAATCAAAAGAAAAAAATGTCAATTGGAGAAGAACAAATTAGGATCAAAGGACTCATGAGCATCAATAGTGTGTGTAGAGTTAAAGGCGGGATGAACCATTATTATCCATTTCTATCCTACCCATCCCGAACCCCACATTACAAACTGAATAAAGTCCTTTGGGATCCTCATCCTTTTGGATTCGAGTGAACTCCAATTGATAAAAGGGCAAGCCATTTGGTTAAATCTTACATGTCATTTCTCATTTGGGAGAGTGAGTGCTTGAAGTGATCCTTGGAAATTATGTCCTAATCTTGTGTATATAGGATCTTCTTTTGCATGATAGCAAATAGTGATTCTTCTATGGAGTGATTAGCGACCACATTATCAATTGTGAGCATAACCATGTTTTGAGCACTCTTTATCCACCTCTTGATGCTTCCAAATCGCGTAAGTGGTGTGTGTAAGCTTCGAGGATGGACGACAAAGGTGGAATTTTATGTGTTGCCCCCTATGGCCCTGTTTACATGATTTGAGTTAGACCAATTGGTATTTGATTTGCTTGAGTGCAAGCAAAAGTTAAAGTTGGGGGTGTTTATGAACCCATATTTTTTATTCATTTGGGTCTTAGAATGTAAACAAATATTGTCCTCAATGTTGTATTATGCTTCATATGTTGATTAAAATGTGTGTTTTATGAGAGGAATGAGGATAAAAGTGCATAGGTTGAAAATACTCAATGAAACACAAAAAAGGAGAAAAAATGTTGAAAAGGTAGTCAGAAGCGACATCACTGATATATTTGTGGATCGCCGAATGGAAACTGATACCACCTAATATTGTAGTATTCAAGACTCTAAGTACATGATAGAGAGGTGATGCAGGTCAATATTCAGGGGATTGCTGAATATGATCGGCGGTGAACAAAGACATCACCGATAGTTGCAGCCTTGAGCCTTCAATATAGGAGAAGGTAGTCAAGTACACATCCGGCGCATCACCGAAGTGCTCAGTGATGGTCGAACTTGATTGCCGAATGGTGAATTGGTGCAAAAACTCTAAGTAAATTATATGGACTATAAAAGGATATTTGAAAGGACATTGTAAACAGAATTCCATATCAGATTTCTACAACATACCATATAGAGATAAATATGGAGAGTACATAGAAGCTTCTTTCTCAACAAGTACAAGTGTTTTGTGATTTCTAGGCTTTAGGAGTAGAGATTTGAGCGATTAGTAGAATAAATTCATCTTTTCTCTTGTAATTCATCTTACCCACATTCATGTCTACAATTGATGGTATTATTTTCTTACTTTTGAACATGTGTGGCTAAAACTCCAATGTTGGGGAGGCGTATATAATATGGGTCATTGAATTCTTAGCTGGATCTATGATATTTTAATTATTTTGATGTTAATCTGACTGAGTTTACATTTGTTGTCATGATTAATTGATAATTTTGAGGTTGTAAACTTTGGGTTAACTTTAGATCTCTTATAATTTCATTAGGTTGAGTGATTTGTGTGGATGACAAATGTATTCACTGGAATTCTTTCAGGGTTTCAGTTGAATGCAATAAATTTGGGTTCAATGGCTAAAGTATTAGGAGATCTTCTCATAGTTGCTCATGCCACATCCTTAAGTGATTTGCATTTGAAGTCATAATAGGTTCATGTGAAACACCATTTCTATCATTAATGAGGTAGTGGTTACCAACAACCTAGCTTACTCACATATTCTTAGCTTGAACAATCAATTATGTATACCTAGTGAAGTAGTTCTCATCCCATATTCATACACCCTTATATTTCTATCAATCTACTATTAATTCACATTTTAGAACTATTGGTAGCTGAACTCCAGTTTTAATTTAATTGGAACCCCCTATTTGGACACTACAAATGCTTAGTTCAACTCATTACTTCATCTCTTGAACATCTATTCCCTGTGGAATTCGACCCCAACTCTTTGTTGGGTTACTATGTTTATAATGATCGGCACATCTTCCAAATATGAGGTGTGCTTGAATGTCATCAACTCATATAATAGTCCTTAAGCAATTCGAACCATCTCTTTTGACTAAGATCACGTCTCTTTCGCTAAACACTCATTTCAAGCTCTTGTGGTCGGTAAATATATCAACATGCATCCCATAAAGATAGTGATATCATATCTTCAATGCAAATACAACAACCAACAACTCAAGATCATTGGTCGGGTAATGACCTTGCCATGTTGCATCAACACACAACTTAATCCCACATGTGAAGCATCACAACAAACATCAATACCATTCAAAGCTTCCAGTAATTTCAAAATAGGGGTCGATTTAGACGATCTTTCAATGTTTGAAATCTTTTCTCACATTCATACAACCATTGAAGATAGTGATGTCATATCTTCAATGCAAATACAATAACAAACAACTCAAGATCATGGGTCGGGTAGTTCCTTCCATGAACCTTCAATTGCCTTGAAGCATAGGTAATGACCTTACCATGCTGCATCAACACACGACCTAATCCTACATGTGAAGCATGATAATAAACATCTTGAGAATGTCACTCTCCTTCACACTCAATTGGTGACACCTGGAGCGAAGATCAATTTTACAGAAATAGCTAGCACCTTGCAATTGGTCAAATAGGTCATCAATTATAACAACCCAAAAATTTTCAAAAAACTCCTTATGGTTGTTCTTGTATGATGTTATACTGTTCATGCTTGAGTTTTAGTAGACACAGGTGATTTTAAGTGGCCGAACTCAAAACAGATCATTTGATGGCCTAGAGAGGCCGTTTGGGCAGTGTACTTTGAAGAGACATAACTTTTGGTGCAGGTTGTACCGTAAGGGATGATATATATCAAATTGAATCTGTTTGAGTTAAATTCTTAATGCAACTGGTTTAACTCGATTTGAAGTTCGTATGAGGAGGTTATGGCCAAAATAGTGAGACTGCTTGAAATTTAGAAGACTTTGGAAATAGGATCTAAAACTGGACCAAGGCTTGAACACGGACCGTGTGAGGGTCTATGGTCCATGTGGGGGTCCATGAAATAGTCTAGTGACCTCAAGGTAGGCAGGACCCACCCCATAACCCAATTCATGTCTCACAGACCACCCCACGGCCCGTGAGACCTCAAACGGTCTGTGTGGGTGGCCTTCAAGTGGGGAAGTGAGTTGGACATGGTGTAGGGTTGATTATTGGGCCAAGTGTGGCTCCACGGACCAGTACACGGTCCATATAAATCCACACAGCCCGTGAACCCTCTCGTAAAGTGGTCTAGAAAGTCTCCCGAAAGTTTGAGTCGAAGCAAAGTTTAAGTGTTGGCTCGCGGTGTAACAACCCAAAATTTTTCGAAATCTACTTATGGTTGGAATTCTATGATGTACTACAAGCCATGGTTAAGTTTTTGTGGCCACGGGTTGAGTTTAAGTGGCCGAATGTAAATTGGGCTAGTAAGTGGCCTAGAGGGAAAGTTTCGGTGGTGTGCTGCAAACAGTCATAACTTTTGATGTGGGATGAACCATCTGAGCTACCACATATCAAATTGAAGCTCAAGTAGTTTCAACCAATTTGGACTTCAGGTGAGGGAGATATGGCCCAAACAGTGAGACAATCTAAAATTTGGAAGCCATTGGAGATAGGCTCAGAAAAATGGCCGGACATTTGCACGGATCGTGAAATTTTTCACGGTCAGTCTAGTGTCCCGTGAGGTGTCTCAGTGAGCTTAGGGTGGCCTAGAACCACCCCTAAGCTAAGTCCAAACTAGCAAAGCCTTGAACGGCTCGTGTGAGTGTTGACGGGCTGTCCACTGTCCCATGAAGGTGGATAGTGGCTAGGCCATGGCTTGGATGTTGATTTTGAGGTTAAGGAAGTCTGGACGGTGCCTTGAATGAGACGTCTCACCTTGAACGGACTGTTTACAGGTTCGTGAAGTGTGACAGAAAGTCCTCCGAAAGTTCGCATTGAAGAATTGGCTAAGGAAGGGTAGACGGTCACTTGAACGGACCATGTGACAACTTGATGACACTGTAACTGTCGTTTGGGTGTTGTGTGCAGTGAAAAGTTCCAGTTTATTAATGCTATTTTCGTAATTTAACATTTCCCTAAGCCCCCTTTTGGTCCCTTAAGGTATCCTAAACCCCTAAATCATCCCCTAAACCCTCAT
>JBCEWC010022110.1:0-10167 GCA_038996855.1 Solanum aculeatissimum | reverse complement strand
AAATTGATATCTAACATAGAACAAAAATTTACAAACTTGAAGAACCCTATTTGCTACAATGTTGAATCAAAATAGAACAGAAATTTGATTTTATGCTATTTCACAAATAACACTGCAATTTTTTATTTTTTTAAAAGAAATTGTAAATAAAATATTTTTTCATCAGTTTCAGCTTTAAAAAAAGGCCACAAATAAAAAAAAAGAACAAACTTGACATCTAACATAGAACAAATATCACTTAAAAGAAATCTGCATACAAAACACGATTTTTTTTTTACAAAATTCAACAAATACATCAAATATATACACATATAATAATGCAAAAATTTCTTTAAAAAAATCCTAAATAAATCGTATTTTTATCACAAAAAATAAAACAAAATTGACGAACCTGAAGAATCCCATTTGCCCCCATGTTGAATCACAGCAAAGTCAAAAATTCACTCAGAAATGAAAGATTTAAATTCGGTTCAAATAGGAAGACTTTATATTTATAAAAGAAACAAAAAGTGTGTAATTAATGTAGGTGCATTAATCAAAAATAAAAATATGTGTAATCACTGATTACACATCAACCAAAAATAAAAATTTGTGATATAATTAATATGGTCATTTAATAGTTGTCATTATTTAGTTTAAGATTTGTTTTATTTTTATTTTTATTTCGAATTTTTTAATTTACATATTTTTTTTGTATTTTGTTAGTTTTGGAAAAGTAAATATTGCTATGACTTGAAAATTTTATTCTATTGTCATTATTAGTAATAACCTAATTCTATGTTGTTATTTATTAAAGTATCTCATAATAAATTAGTTGAATTGCCTATTTTAATTCATTAATACACACATTATATGAGATAAATATGCTCATGAATAAAGATCAAAATTTATTTTTTAATACAAGTATTATTCACTTTCTATTTATGAATTTTAAAGTACACAATGAATATTCTCAATGATTAATGCCTTTAATATTATTGACAATTACACAATGATATGATTAAATGATGTAAGTTAACATACATAAAGTGATTTGTATATCATAATTTCATTTGAAGTTCAAGAGAATTTTTTTAAATTTCAATACAATATGAAAAAATATGTTTATGATTATTAAAATACAATATGAAATGTATGTTTATGATTATTAAAAATTGAAGGCATTATAGTAAGTGTAAAAGAACTATTTTTCATAGTAAAAAATAGATGTAAAGTTGAAGTATAATAAAGAATCTTTTAGTATGAAATTTTCTTCTTAATAAACTAATATAATTTATTGATTTTTTTTTTATAATTTTAGTTAAATGAGTTTGATGGATGGCATGCCAACTAGGAGAGAATATAAGACTTTTGAATTGTTAGTATATTTTAAGAAAAATAGTAATAATAGTTGAGTGATATTTTGATTAAAAGTGATATTTAAAAACTTTAAACGACCATTTAGGAAATTAATTTATTATATATAACTAGAAGTACCATTTAAAGCATGATCAAAGGTCGTATTTCAATGATACAAAAGTTAAAATACATATTTATCCTTTCGACAAAATAGAAACATTATAGGAAATATTACAAATGACCACCAATAGGCAACACTTCTAATTAAATTAATCAGAGTAATGTAGTACGATAACATTATACTCAACCACAGCATCTCCACTGGTCGTATTGAACCAATTAGTGTTGGCAGTGGCGATTCCCTGAGCCAACCGAAACGCTCCAGAACCACCGACGATTGACATCTCACGGTACTGATGAAATAAAGGGTTCCGACCAAATACACTCAATGTGCTCCCAGTATACTCTCCAGTTGTAAACACAATGTTGTAGGTCATGAGAAGACTAAATTCATTTTGATCAGCTCCGGCATAAATCCCTTGGGCTCGACCCACTATTGTCGAGTTGGGCTCTGGCCCAACTGTCAATAGATCATCTATCATTTCAACTAAACCGAACAAAGTTGGGGATTTAGCAGTCGTATTGGACTGGGCTACTGTAACTGCAGTTGGTTTCTTCCCGCTAACTTGGTCGTGATAATAGAAATGAAACTTTGTCACCTTTTGCTTTGCATCAGGTAGCTTCTCGAACCATTCTTCCACAGCCTTGGGTCCGAGTTCAACACATTGACCCATTGGCATGGCTATAACAACTATGAAGCAAAGTAATAGAACTAGCCTTGTTTTCCCCATCCTCTCAATTTTATTTTTGGAGAAAGAATGTACTAATTGTATACAAAAATATGCATATATTTATATAGGGTGTGCGTTCACAGGATAAGATGTTGGTTGTCCAAAGTCAATATATTGCTCTGTCAAATGCATTTTATCATTTACTATTTATAGTTGGTCAAAATATTTGTAATCTGAACACATTATTATAGAATTATCTGGTCAAATACGCATGATTATAAAAGATCTTATTAGATTTACAAAGTAATTTCTACATGTGAAACTTTTAAACATTTTGAAATATTCCTCTTTAGTCCTCAAAATTGAAATATTTGATTCTAACCCTTAATTTATTGTATTTAACACTTTAATTATATTATATTTTCCTGTAAAATTTCATCACCTAAAATTTGATTTCTAAATAATCTATGTATAATGATAAAGCTAAAAGTAGAAGAGCTAAGCACAAACCTCACTATGCCCAACATTAACATTTATTCATTTTATCATTTTTTTTGACTTTTTATCTTAGTTTTTGAAATAAAAAGTATATAAATTTATAAGGGAAAAGATAAATTCAATGAATCTTAAAAAAAATACTATAAGTTATTGGTCAAAATTGAAATATTTGATTCTAACCCTTAATTTATTGTATTTAACACTTTAATTATATTATATTTTCCTATAAAATTTCATCACCTAAAAATTGATTTCTAGAAAATCTATGTATAATGATAAAGCTAAAAGTAGAAGAGCTAAGCACAAACCTCACTATGCCCAACATTAACATTTATTCGTTTTATCAATTTTTTGACTTTTTATCTTAGTTTTTGAAATAAAAAGTATATAAATTTATAATGAAAAGCTAAATTCAATGAATCTTAAAAAAAAATACTATAAGTTATTGGTCAATAGTAATTAATACTATTAATTACTTTGGTTAAAAGTATAAGCTTCATTATTAAATGAGGAAATTTCAGAAAAAGCAAATTATAGGCTTGATTTATACCTCCTTTGGTATAGTTTCAATAATTACAAAGAATAACTATATTTTAGTTTGTTATCGAATGTATAATTGTATTTTTCCTTTAATCTGCATACATACATACAAATAGAAATATAAGTAAAAGAGTTAAATATGGAATTACTATTTTTCTTTTATGGTAAATTGTCATAATTCACTCCTTAAAAATTTAGGCAAATTCAAAATGGGGTGCAAATTGAATATGAAATATTTTTTTGCATAATTAAAATTCAAAATACAAGTGTTATCACATATCTGATTGAAAATTCTCATCCGAGAAAAAAAAGGAGGCCAAATCATATTGTATTTTTTTTATCTCAACATTTAGTTATCAATGTCTAATTGTATTTATGAGGTTTATACAAACAAATCACAAATAATCTAATTTCTTGTAGATTTTTCTACAAAATAAAATTCAATTAAAAAATCTTATTCTTAAATATATTATCTTAACATTTTAAGCAAGGAATTTTCTATAAAATATTCAAACCGTTATATCCACATAGAGAAAAAAAATGGTTAAAAAGAGAAATTCATCTTTTAAATTTTACTTTTGATTTAATTCTTTAAGTTTTTTCTTTTGTAACTATTATATTATAATTTATCTTATCATACAATCAAAACACCAATATATATCCTTTCATATCCCATATTTACGAACACAAATAATAAAATAGTTGAATTGCCTATTTTAATTCAATAATACACACATTATATGGGATACATATGCTCATGAATAAAGATCAAAAATTTATTTTTTAATATAAGTATTATTCTCTTTCTATTGTCACGGTCCGGTTCTGGTCATGATAGCGCCTGTTAGACCCCACCTACAAGCAAGCCAAAATCCCAGCCTCAGGACTCCTGTCCTAGATCTCTAGTCAAGCCAAGCCACCATAACAATAATATAAACACCGAAACCTACCAAGAATATGGAAGTCAACTGTACAGAGCCACAATAGAGGCAAGGACATAATCATATGCATGAATCAATAATTTATAACAATATTCAAATTCAGGGTGCCCCTATAAATACATAATACTAATGTACAAGACCAAAGTCTAAAAGTAAAAGACAACCATTAAAAGAAGGAGACCACGACAAAGTCAGAGCTGTCGATGCTCACTAAAATAAGTCTCTTGCGCTATCAAATCCTCAATTCAACAATCACAACCTGCACCTAAACCTGCACCATGGAAAGATGCAGAAATGTAGGAGATGACTATCAAAAAAAGACACCCAATAGGCATCATCAGCCGACCAAGTGAAATAATGAACATATATGAAGCCCAAATACATAAAGACTCCACCAGTATAGGAAAATGAACTCATATCAAGTCATAGGCACATCCGGGAATCCTCAAACCACAGCTGAACCAACCAAAGTAAAGAACGATGATAAACTGAACCAACCAAGTGATGAACATCGATACCAACTGACGAAAACTACGAAGGCTCATACCACAACTGCCCTTAGGTGAGGCATGGTGTTGTACGTGGGTGCAGGGCCCTAGTATCTATGCCTGTATGCCAACTGTCCTCCATAAGCCCAGAAGGTAAACCCACGCACAAATTGATCAATCGAATAACAATAAAACCCAACTCCTAATATCACATGATCATAGGTCGGTTGTACGTGGGTGTAAGGCCCTAGTGTCTAAGTCTGAACGCCTCCTGGGCTCCCATAAGCCTAGAAGGTACACCCATGCCCAATCAGGGTATGAATAGGTGTGTGGATCCACGGGTAATCAATCACAGGCCTCGCTTCAACAATCACATGTCAACCAGGTCCTTAACCCTGTGCTAGCACGTGACACCCTATCCAAATATACATGCATAATGGTAGGACGTATCCCCCATGAGAGAAAGAATCCCCCTCACATAAACAAATGTGTCTCATCTCAGAAGGCCTCACCTCCAAAGTGGAATTAATAGGGTCCTCAATCTAAAATATAAATCAACGGGGCCTAGCCCCAAAAATATAATCAACGGGGCCTTAGGCCCAAAGTAATGACAAGTGCTCAGACCCCTTTAGAATTGGCACCCTGGTCTCGAACACTCGGACGTGACCACCAGAGAATATGACCATAGGGCGCATCACTTAAGATCTCAAACACTCGGACGTGGATTTCAGAGACTTGAAGTATAGGGTGTGTCATCTAGGTCTCGAAGCGTAGCATCAGATAATCTCTCTCTAGCCTATCCAGATCCGAATCCCCAAATCATATCATATCTCTCTCAATTCACACGTCTCCACTATCTCACTTAGATAATAGCAAATAACCCATCCCCTGGGTACGTAGAGAACCCAAATGTAATAGCTAATTGCAGTGTAATAGAGCATACGTCATAATATAATCGAGAGATCATCCCTGAATCCCACCGAGCCATTTCAATCTATCCTACATAACCATACTTACCACCTCTCTCAGATACAACAGATACCCTAAAATCAGATGGAGAGAACCACTGCAAAATAACTATTAACAGTACATTAGAGTGAATATAGATACCCCGAATAACCGTAGAATCATGTCCAACAAAGGCCAAGTATACCATAACCTTGCAAATCACTGGTGCCTAGAGAAAACATAAGTAACCACGGTATATCATAAGTGTCTAGGAAAACCAACCTCCATAGAGTCAAATCTATATCAAGATCAAGCCACAAATACGACATATAATCAATACACAGTCTACCGGTCACCATATATCTGTAGCAATAGGCTATACACACTCATCTAGGTACAAGTCAAGTCAGTATGCATGCCTGCCCCAGGCCCTAGCTCATATTCGACCTTTACCCGACCCTTTCTTTGTGTAAAGCAATTCATAGGGCAACGTCGATACAACCTAAGCTAAGGCCCAAGTGGCTAGATAATCAAAAGGATGTCACAGATCAAAAATCATATCACAACCCAAATGCTATCAAGGATTTCACCCAAAGGAAACCTTGTGTTAGCCCACTAATAATGTTCCCTTCTTTAGATAGGGTGCTAGTTCCAAGGGCTAACCCACATAGCTAGTGTTTCGTCACAAATAACCCCGAGAAGCCCATGGTATATACCCAACACCTTGCTACCAGGGTCACACTGCCATCTTTAATCTGCCAGTGGCTCTATAGAACCACCTCTCGTATCACAGAATGCAAGGTTCCCTTAGGGGTGCACTATAACCGCCCCTAGATAATGGTCTGTTTCTCCGATCACTAACTAGTAGCACAAGTATAAAATAGACAACAACGGTACACAGGATCATATAAGTCACAGGGCAGGACAAAATCGCATTTAAACAAAAAATTCTACCACAAGTACTTAGAGCAGATATAGACAACGCAGCCGCATCATGCATATACATACCAACCAGATATAGATAATAGATTCAACGCATAAGGTAGCACGTAATGATAGGTCAGCCTCAATAGCTAGTATATTTCGGTAGCCTCAAACACACATACATACAAGCAAGAGTCAAGCTCAGTGTACATACTTGTCACATGTTTGCAACCCAACCAACCCCTTTTAGGCCCTTTCGTAGTCTTATAATGTAAAAATTCAGCTAGTATAGCAGCTACAACTAACATAATCCTCAATACCACAACTGTAGTCCAATATCACCATATATAACACATGCCGATTCATAACCCACTATATGCAATATATATTCCACAACTCAACCTATTCACAGTACCTTTCTACACATTCCAATTCAAATATGCAAACATTTTAGGTCAGTCTAAGGTTAGAAAAAATCTAGCCTACCTGACATCCAATGTCTGATGCTCTGAGTCAACCTAGTCAAGTATTTCCCTTCTAAATCGCTTCCCAATACTGCTCAGCTGTTAGAATAATATCCATAATATTCAGGCTATCAGTTCAGCTGTATTACCTTGAGAAACGGGTGAATTAGACCCAAAAGTGTCTAAAATGGGAAAAATAGGACCTATGCCAAAATTTCAATTAAAAACCCAAAAGACATTCCCCCCCAACAACTCGGTTCTACAATCAAAAATTCAGATCAAAACAGAACCCAAAAGACCGAGAAAAAGCCCAAATATGAAGTGAAAGACTTTACCAGAAAAGTATTTTTTAAAAACCTTCTTGATTAAAATTCTCAAAAACTGGATAAATTTAGCGAACACTCAGCATATCATCGCGTTCTCCTCAGAATGTAGAATAGTTTAGACTCAAATTTTATTCAATTCTATATAGAATCGGTTACGAAATCAACATGTAATATTTTTCACAAATTTGAAGAATAATAGCAGCTAAAATAGCATATTTACCTCAAATTGCATGCTGAATTCCAAAACCAACTTCACCACGATGTTCTTTGCAAAAATCTGTACAACTTGTCCTTTTGAATCACTCAAATCGAATAAGAAATGCTCTCGAAATTGCCATGTAAAGTTGGAGAAATATGTGTGTATATATATATCTCCAAGAAGTTTCAGCCATATATATGGGAAAAGGTGCTTCCACCTTATGCCACATGGAACCATCCAGCTGTGCCATATGGCATCACCACAGGGTGCCACATCACTCTCCTTCGTTAATCTTTCAATTTTCTTTTTCACTGTTCTAGGCTCGTTCGGACTTCAATTTTCGCAAATGAATTATGTAACTATATGGATTTCGATATTTCATTTCCAACTGTGCGGTCAAAATTTCGAACGGAGCTTCCTACAATATAATATGGGTCCCACTTCCTTACATGCAATTTCCAATGGATGATCCAGGGGTCAAAATGCATCCAAAAATCCTTGGTATCAAACAAAGGGTCATCCCAGACCAAAATCGACATTTCGTAGCTAACCGTGCTATTAAAATTCTCATTCGGGGCATGGTTCTTGAGGGCATTAACTAGGTCAATAATAACTGATTTCAGTGGCCAAATTTATAATCCACGATATAATTACACCGGATATGCTCCAAGGCTAATTTGACCCTCCCGGAGCTAATGGAATCATCAAAATTCTGCTTTGATGTCGTTTATTAGGACTTTACCTGAAAATTCATTTTACAGGTATAACTTTCCGGTTAACTCAAAATTCATATAATTCCCAAATAACCCAACCAAGTTCTATCCCAACAGTACCAATAAATCATCAATGGTCTGAGGTCATTATATACATGCTCAATTTAACCAATTGATTGTGAAACCATAGAAATAACTTGGAGGGTCATTACAACACCCCTCACTAATATGACTTTTATTCACAAAAGTTCAAATACAGGCATACCTGCAAACTACAATCCACACCACGAGTATATAAGTCATAAACATGTTCCATATTCTACAATAATTCAGTTGCCTCCCCACGATAAACCACAAAAACCCCATAAGCTAACCAAAAATGGTGGACTATGGTTATCATGCTCATATTTATACACTGGGCCTAAAGTCTTTCCCTTGCTGTCCAATCCACATGGCATCACCAATAAACATTCACCAATGCATTAATATCCAACAGGCCAACCACTCAAATGACTCTCAATACCTCCCGTACCTTGGCATCCGTATATCACTTATCAAAATAGGGTCTTCAGTAGCTATTACCATTCATCCCTCATTCTGTAGCATTTAACAATCAACCCTTGGCAAGAACCCCAACACTAGCCACTGGCGCTTATAACTCACCAAGTTCCTGCTACACAACATAGTAGTAAGCCCGATAGGCATAATCAACCACCCAAAAAGGCAATAAAAGATTCCGGTACAACTTCCAGAATGTCCACCACCAAAACCTCCCTCAACAATATCCGAACATCATCTAACTCAATGAAAACCCACTGGAGTACAAGTAACTCATTCAGAATACACTGATGCAATATCGATATGCGAAAAATAGGATGTACGGAAAAATAAGCTAAGGGCAGGGCCAACTCAGATGCTACCAGCTCAACCTACCTTAGAACCTCAAATGTCTGGTATGTTAAAATCTTTGATTTTAATGCTTACGCTTTACTTGATCCGGGTGCAAATTTATCTTTTGTGACTCCTCTGTTGGCTATTAAATTTAGTTTGAGTCCTGAAACTCTAAGAGAACCAAATTTGGTGTATACTCTCGTGGGTGAGTCTATTGTTGCCCAAAAAGTGTATCGGGATTGTCCTGTCTCTGTATTGCATAAAGTATTCCCCGATGACCTTGTAGAACTTGAGATATATGATTTTGATGTTATTCTTGGGATGGATTGGTTGCATGCATCGTATGCCTCGGTTAGGGCTGTGCAAAATTCGGGTCAAACCGTTAATCCAAACCATTTTTTCGGTTCATTGGACTATTGGGTCGGGTTAGTGGCTTATTGGATCGGTTAATGGTTTACTTAAAAATAATAATGAATTATCGGTTATCGATTCGGGTTTAAGAATTTTATTATCGGGGATCCGATAACCTGATAAGAAACCGATAATTATATTACTGAAAATTAATATTTAATTAATATTTAATTCTCCTAGGGCCCTAGGCAGTAGGTAGCCTCCTACTTAAATTAAAAAATTAGGGCTTTTGCCCTTTTCACTTTTCAATTAGGTTTGCAGTTTGCACTTTGCAGCCATCGTTTGCATCTTTGCGAATTGCGATTTGTGCGTGGCTGCCTGCGGCTTGCGAGTTGCGCCTGCAGCTTGCGAGTTGCTGCCTTGCTGGTTGCTGCTCGTCTTCTCGACAGTCGACACCAATAGGGATGCGACGCTGCGTATCGACAACAGGTTTGAGAACTGCTGACTGTCTCTGCGTATCGACGCTCCAAGCTCGCAGATTACTCCGGCGACGACGACACCTTTTAAGGTATGTAGCTCCTTCGAATGTATACATTTTCTCGAAATTGCTCCCAAATCTCTTATAGGTTAATTGAAGATTAGCTTGAGCAAGATTAGCTTACCTGTATTTTCTATCTTTTGAGGAGTTCTGATTCAGTGAGAAAGGAAGGCAGTAAATGGAATTTGTTTCGACAAATAAGATATAGTAAACGGAA
>JBCEWC010022109.1:0-10167 GCA_038996855.1 Solanum aculeatissimum | reverse complement strand
CTAATTCTTTGTTTCTTGAGTTTCATGACATTGCATGCATTCATGAGCACGAAAATGATTTAAATGATGTTTTCACAAGAGTTTGAAAGAATTTTTGATATGATGTATGATCTCTTGAGTGATCATTTGAATGTCTCTTGTTTTGTGATTTTTGTCCTCAAGTAGTAGTCATAGCTCATTCGAGGACGAATGTTCCCAAAGGAAAGATGATGTAATGACCGGAAATTTTTTTAAAACACCTTATGGTTAATCTTGTACGATGTTCTACTGGACATGGTTGAATTTTGGTAGCCACGGGTTGAGTTTAAGTGGCCTAATACAAAATGGACCTTTTGGTGGCTTAGAGAGGTCGTTTGGATAGTGTACTTTGAGGAAACCTAACTTTTGTTACGGGATGAACTTTGTGGGAAACTAAATATCAATTTGAATTTCTTTGAGTTATCTTCGCAACGCAACTGGTTTCACTCAGTTCGAAGTTCGTATGAGGATGTTATGGCCAAAACAATGAGACTTCCCATAATTTAGATCACGCAGGGAATAGGCCCTGAAAATGGCCTAAGGCTTGGAACACGGACCGTGTGAGCGTCCATGATCCGTGTGGGGGTCTAGTGAGTTAAGGGTGATCAAGACCAAACCCATGTACCAAGTGAAGTCCCACAGACCACCGCACGGTCCGTGAGAATTCAAACGGTCCGTCTGGGGAGACAGTGGCTTGGTCTTTGTGTGGGGTTGGTTTCTGGGCCAAGTGTCGCTCCAGGGACCAGTATACGGTCCGTGTGAAGACACACTTCCCATTATTCCCCCTTCGTGAAGTGTTACAGAAAGTCCCCGAGAGTTCGAGCCAAAGCAGAAACTAAGGCATGGTACACGGACAGGTACACGGTCCGTGTACCACTGGACGAGACCTGGAAATCAACCGTGTGACAGTTAATTATCCATTTCATTAATGGTTAATTCATAATTTAATTAATCCCTAGGCCCTTTTTAGGCATACTAAGGTCCCCTAAACCCCCCCTTAGCCTAACCCTAACCCCTTTTCATCCATTCTAACACCCCTCATTGCTCTTTGAAATTTTCTAAATTCCCTTGACCTCCATTGTTGAAAGCTTGAAGAAAGTTGGGGAAGATCACCTTGCTTTCTTGTTTCTTCAATTCCATTGGTCAATTTCAAGGTATGTGGGTTTTAATTCATGGATTTTCTTTCATCCATAGATACCAAAGAACCCTCCTCTTTAAATTTGATTTTTAAGCTTCCAATTAAGGTTGGGTTCTTTAAATTTTGAAGTATTTTGTTGATTGGGTTTATGCGCTGTAGAAATTAGGTGATTTAACCATGATTTAAGATTGAATTTTCTGAATGTTCATGGAAACTCTTGAAGGATCAATGTGCATGTCCCTATTTGATTTAATTATGCATGGGTGATTACGTTATACTTTAAATATGGAATTTCTCATGATTTATGTAGAATTACCTTTTAAATTGTGGATTAAAGTTTGAATTCTATTACCCATGTACTTGTTCTCATTCATGGCATATGCATTGAAGATTTTTTTGATGAAACTCTTGTTTTGATATGATATGTTAAGGCTTGTGATCACATAGTCTCTTGTTATGGCTCTTTGAGTATTTTGGGTGCTTGCACCACTTTGTCATGTTTTGAAGGCTTGATATGATAAGTTATGTAGATGGTCTACTTCTATTGCATTGACATGGAATGATTATGTAAATTTTTTGGAACTTCTTGATGGCCTTTGGCCTAAGCATAAGTATGGTGTTGATCAACAGTTTTGGTTTTGACTAATGATGCATGATTTGAAAAGAATGTAAGTTTTCCGGTTTAAAGTTGCATGTGTATATATATATATTCCCGTGGGATGAGACTTAGTACCGAGGGATTGGAGTCAGGGTACACTATCTCCACAGGGCCCATACTCCTTTCTGTCAAACCATTTGCCAACATGGGATTTCTCCCTATATGGGATGATTGGTATGTTTTCCCTCGTTTCAAGGGTAATTAAGGTACTACTTGGCAAGAAGTCCGGATTCGGGCAGTAGCTCGTTCAGGTCTCTTCTGTTGTCGGTTGAGGTTACATCCTCGCTATATTATGATCATAGGTATGCATCTCATGCATCATTGCATAGCATATTGTTATATTACTCTTTGGCTACGTGAATTCCTTTAGTACCACTTGTCCCCTTGACATGTTGCTTGGTCATACTACATTTTCATATGCATTGCATACCCCTATACTTAGTACATATTATGTGCTAACCCACATTCATTGTCTACATGTTCTAACCATGTAGGGATCGGAGAGGACTTCCACATTTTACCGGACGACGCTTGATCATCTTGAAGACTTGTTAGTGGTGAGACCTTTTGTTCAAGGGCCATAGCCACCTTCTATCCACCTAGTTTTATTATGTTATTTACTTTACTTATATATTGAGGGTGAGCCTCAAACTATGTCGAGGCCCCGCTTGATCTATTTGGACAACTAAACTCTTGTATGTTGGCTTGTAATGTTGAATATTATGATTATGGAACGTTATGTTTATGGGTCTTGATTATGATAAATGTTATCGATTATGCTTATGATTTAATGTTGGGAGTTGTGATTGACTATGTGCTTATGTGGAAAGTCCCATAATCCCGGTATGCCCCCATAGTTTGAATCGTACTTACCCATCCCCTTAGAGATAGTTGTTATGCTCTATGTGAATCCATGTGTATCCCATTCCCGACAACATCCCCATAGCTTGAGTCCTAAGCCCTGATTCCCTTAGAGCTTACGTGTTATGTGGTTAGCTTCCGCGCTTCCGAACCGATGATGTGTGTGATCATGCTATGATGGATTGATTGAGGACTTTCAGGTTCTCCTTCGCCATGTCATATCTAGGCCTCTATCCTTGTTGTGACATATGATAAGAAAGGATCTACCTTTAACAAGTATGTCACCTCTTTATCTGTTATGGGGTAGACGACAGAGTTCCAAGTTATAGCTCACTTGGTCTTATGTCAGTTGAGGTCTCATCCCCATTATGTTTATAAGACTAAGCATTCATGCATCATGGATTTCACGGCATATTGATTTTGTGTCCTTTCTTATATTCTTATTTCTATATATGTGCTCTTGTCATCTAACATTGGTTTACAGGTTATTCATGTCATATGCATTGCATGCCCGCATATATAGTACATTTAAACGTACTACTACATACTTTTTTGCCTGCATGGTCTAACCATGTAAGGACTGGGGCTACATCTATCCACCTCTTGACGATTAGCTTGAATCTTTGAGTATCATTGTGGTAAGTCCTATGTTCCAAGGACAACATTCGCCTTCTCTCTAGCTCTTATGTTATGTTGATTATGTCTTTACTTGAGGGTGATGTCTTGGACCCCACTCTAATCTAGGCTAGAGGCATTGTTTGAAACCATGTAATACTCCGTACAGATTTGTTATGTTATACTTGAGATGCTATGATTATGTATTATGCATGGATGAGATGATTATGTTTATGCTATTATGATATGATTAATGGAAATGTGATTATGTGGAAAGTCCCATGCCCTTTCTTAGTCCCAAGTTTGAGTCATACTTACCCGCCCCTTAGAACTTATTTGATAATTGCTATGTAGTTCATGAAAATCCCTCCCGATGACATCCCCATAATTTGAGTCCAAAGTCCCATAATGCCTTAGAATTATGTGTTTATTGTTTAATTACATTCTTCCAAACCAATGATGTGTAAAATGATGCTAAGAGGCTTGTTTGAGGACTCTCGGGTTCTACTTTTCCATGTCATGCCTAAGTCCTACTCCCGGGTCATAACAAGCTCCCGCCAATATCCTCAAAAGTAACCCTGAAGCAAAGGTTTAGAATCAGGGGTTAGAGATGGTAAACACATAGTTTATAGGCAAAATTGGCACATATTTAGGCTCTAGAGAAGCCGATCTACAGATGGAGCTTCCCTCCAATAAATTTTTAATGAACGATATTTTTTATATTTCCCACGATACACTTAACTAAGTCATTTGGCCCTATAATTGATCTTTAATTGTCACGACCTAAAACTGGACACGACAAAAGAAGAATAAAAAGTGAAGTGTAAGCCATCACAACATATCATAAGAAATTCCAAAACCTGTAGTCATGAGTACAAGAGGATCTAAAATAGTACCGAAGAGTAAATAAAACTATCTCAAATGAAGATATAGAGAAGTTTCATAATATTTGATACAAAGTCTGAATTAGAAAGTAATAAGGGTAATCTATCCACGGTGACTCAAAGTCTGAGACTCACCGCTAAGATCTGGATAGGTGGATAGTAACTTAGCTAGAATAAATCAACTACCCTATGCTTGATCTGCAGGGAGGAAACAAAGTAGGGGTGAGTATACCGAAATGTACCCAATAGGTTCAATCAACTAGTAAGAGAAATTGAATAAGCATGTATAGAACGAAGAATTCTACCACCTGCATTAAATGGGTTAGTGGACCATAAATACAACAATAGAACAAAATACATTAGAATAAGATGAGATAGTAATGCTAAAATGGCCGAATTACATTGCCAATCTTGATACTCTGACAAGAAATCATAAGGTATATTACCAGGGGTACCATCAAACCTCGGGGGTGTCAAGCGAACAAATCGCTCAAAACTCTTTTTCTCACCAGTGGACATAGTAGGACTAGTAAAAGATAAAGGCACCAAGAATCTAAATAGATGGAGCAATAGCCACACTCTGAAGCAGTGAATCAGAAATCAGTCGATATGTTTGATGTGGAATCATAGAAGTCATATGAGGATCTGCTGGGACAGAGGAAGATCCAACATGAATCATGGGTAGACCAGATGGGGCTATAGAAGGGTCAATCAGTGTTGTAGAAATTGTTGCATCAATAGTAGCTGGGGTTGGAGGAGCTCCCTCCAATGTAACCTATAGCCTCAAAAGTAATTCCTGAGTTGAAGGTGTAGAATACGGGTCTAGAGATGGTGAAACATAGTTTGTAGGTCCCTCTGGTACGTACTTAAGATTTGGAGAAGCTGATCTAGTTTTCCCTCTAGGCGAAGCTGCTCTCTTAGCAAGTCCTCGACCCCTGGCCCTATCACGATCCCTATCTCAACCATGGGTCTGAGCTATATCAGCTGACTCAGGATCTCCCATTGATTGTTAGAATCTTGTAATTGACATCTTCTTAGAAAGAGTAGATTAGACACTTTCAAACCATATGATATAAAGAAACGAACAAATAAAAGCATGACATGATAGTTTTTCAAATAATGTGTCCCGTAGCCTCCTAAAGATGGATATGGATGTCTACATACCGATCTGCGAGACTCTAGTGGACACCCTGATCTTGACTCACAAACCAAACAAACCTATAATTCTAATACCAAACTTGTCACGACCCAAAAATGGATTGTGACTAAAGAAGAATAAATTAAAGAAGAAACCATCACAACGTATCATAAGAAATCCCAAAACCTGGAGTCATGAGTACAAGAGTATCTAAAATAGTATTGAAGAGTAAATATAACTTTCTCAAATGAAGATATAGAGTAGTTTCATAATATTTAATACAAAGTCTAAAATAGAGAGTAATAAAGAGAATCTCAAAGATCCACGGAGACTCGAAATCTGAGCCTCACTACTAAGATCTGGATTGGTGGATAATAACTTAGCTATAATGAATCAACTACCCTATGTGGGTCCCTATGCTCGATCTACAGAGAGGAAACAAAGTAGGGGTGAGTACACCGAAATGTACCCAGTAGGTTCAACCAACTGGGTAAGAGAAATTGAATAAGCATGTAAAGAATGTAGAATTCTACCACCTGCATTAAACGAGTTAGTGGACCATAAATATGACAATACAACAAAATAAATCAGAATAAGATGAGATAGTAATGCTAAGCAATGGTGCAATGCAAAATAATATATGACAACAATGCATGGTATGGAATCTAGGTGGACTCTAGCGTTGATGTCTATACATCGACTGAGCTAAAGCTACTAGGTAGAACCTTTGGGGTCTCATCAAACCATACACGGACACTTCTCAAGTATCACGATATTCACTAGCATCAATGACACCTCAGCAGGCTCTGGCACTGATAGATGGGTCTCGAGTATCATGACGAATGTTGGCGTCGATGACACCTTGGTGGGCTCTGACGTTGATTATTAGGTCTCAAGTAGCACAACTACCTCAGGGACAATGTAATATGAGATAAAATGCAAGTCACAGTCACAATATTCATAGATATATATAAATAATAAGGTAATTAGGCGACCTCTGGCACTGGTAGTTAAATCTCTATTAACATAGTTGTCTTAATGTATTATAGTATCTCAGTGGTACAATTGTAGTTTGGCAGACTCCAACGCTGATAAGTGGGTCTCGACTAACATGATTGTCTTAATATGTATAACATCAATATAATAGGTGATGAATCCATGCAATAGCCATGACATCAAAAGTCCATGCCAAGAGCCTCACTAGTACCACCAATCCATCAACAAGTCTCATATTAAAACTCTCACATCAATAAACAAAATGACAAAGTAATCGAGTCCCAAAAGTCTCAAGATATTTTCTAAAATCCTGAATGTATCGCAAATATCATAAATTTTTCCATGAAACCATCCAAATGATATTAGAAATTTAAAATCATCATGATAATATCCTGAAATATCTAAATGTCCAAGATTTCATTTCATGTCATCAATAGGATTGCAATTTACTCAAATTTTAGCATAAGCGGTATCACATTTGCATCACAATTCTATCATATGAATCAATCATTCATAAACCGCCCTAAATCTTACAATTGCCACATGAACATATTCAATAACTCAAATACAGTTCTATATTAGCACGAATTAGGCTTAGAGGCACATTCATCAAAATTAGGACTAAAATTTGAAGTTTCTAAATCTGAAAATTGACTTTAAAATCAAGTTCTACACAAAAAATGGAGTCCATGGGTGAAAATCCCTCTAAAATTGAGTTCAAAATGAAGGTTAAAAACTCCATTTAAAGTTTTAAAATTAAAGACTAAAAATTTAAAATTTTGGATATTCAAAATCATGAAATTCAAGACAAAATTGAGATATAAATCATGGAAATTAATTAGAATAGTGTTAGAAAAACTTACCCAAAATAATTCTCCAAACATCTCCACCCAAAATCGCCCCTAAAAGCTTCAAGTTCATAAAAATAAGTAAAAATGGAGGTTCCACATATTAAAATTTATTAGGTGAGAAGTTTACTTTTTGAAAATGGAATAGTATTGGCATACACGGAGCACTGATGAGTGTTAGACCTTCGCGAATATAGAGGAGGAACCCACGAACGCAGAGAGAAAGGGAGATCACTAACCAGCACTCCACAAACGTGGTTTGAATCGCCTGAACGCAAGGAGGACCAAACCATAATCCTACGAGAACGCAGATCCTCTCCGGTTAATGCGGAGAAGGAAATTACATGCACTAGATAATTGTGCTCCTGCACAATTCAGCCAACTCAAATACTTGACACGACCATTTAGAATTCATCTAAACTCAAAATTTCACAAACCAAACATATATTTATACCAGAAACAAGGATTCAAACTCAAGAAAATCATCAGAAATCAGTTTCAAGGCCTCCTCATCACATTTACCAATGCAACTCATATAAACTAGTTTAAAACTCAAAATACCAAAGTTGTCCTCAACAACTCTAATAATTATGATAAGACCATTTCTAGCGTTAGTTTCACCCTCCGAAACTACTCGAACTGTCAGAATTTTGATCCGAGCTTTCAAACTCTGAATGTTGATCAAAGCCTAACTTTGATTTCAGAAATAACTAAAAACACAACTTTGGGCCTAAAATCCTCATTTTAATTACAAATTTAGTTTTTTAACTTTTTCTAGACTAGATTCAACATTTTAGAGCTGATGAAATTGACAGATTTCTAATTTGACATCAAGAACTCAGAATGGGCACAAAAACTCATGTTTTCAACAACTTAAGATTTCAAAAATTCCAAAACTCACATTTTCAACTTTTAAAACTCAGGATTTCAGTTCTAACAATACAAATAGTTCAAAATAGGCTCAATACAACTTACGAAAGGGTAAAATAATAATTTTCAAAGATAAGGCCAATAATGACCAACCAGGTCATTACATTAACCGTCTATACCCATAGAAAATCTGCTAATTTTCATTCAATCACTTATTCTCTCAAAATTCTCCTAAATTTTCTCTTTCAAAGTTTCTTTGAACGCTAATTAGGGTTCTTCAAGCTCAAGGGTCTCTTTGATCGATTCTTCTTCTAGAACTCAACTAAGGTATGTGGGTATTATTCCATGGGGTCCTTTCACCCAAGGTGTCCAAAGAATTTTTAACTTTTCCTACTCAATCAAGTATGTCTTTTCATAGGGTTTTATGATTTTATCAAATCACATGAATTATGATTTATATTGTGATATTTAATCTATTTTGACATGAAATTATGACTAATTGCATGATTTTGATGAAGGTCACATGAGATCTATACAAGACTATCTATGGTTCATGAGTTGCATTATGAGTTCTTTCAGTTATGATTCCAATTGTTATAATTCTTCATGAATATGCATAATACATTAAATTGCATATTTTAAAGTCTAGTTGAAAGTGAATCCACATAATTTATCCTAGCTTTCAGTGAATCATGAAAATTAATGATAAGAGTTTCTCTCAAGATTAATGAAAGTTATTTAATTATGATTTTAAAGTCTCTTAATGAATGAATGAAATTTGGTGAAAGGACTTTTCTCCTAATTATGGATTCCAAGTGTAATAAAGATGATTCTCATATTGATTAATCACGAAGGTTTAATAGGCTACTCCGTGTATAAGTTGACTAAATGAAGTTTAAAGAAATGATTGATTTATGATTGACGATTGTAGTATAATTTTCTATTTCATGGGATTTGACTTAGAAGTGAAAGAGCATGAGGTGGGGTTCAATCCAAATGTTAAGGTTATTCTCCTAAGAAAATTCTAGTAGTAAACCTCTTATCTAAAATTATTTACCACTATAGGTTTTCTTATTCTCTAGGCTAGTATATCCACATTTAGCCCCTTATATTGATTGATTGTACCATCATAGAGTCTACCTTGGAAAATTAGCCTTTTCCTTCAAGACATGGGAGTTACATCAAATTCTAATGTTATAGCTCACATTGTCTTATTGTTGATTAAGGTTGATATCCCACAAATAAACTAAAGTTACTTTCTTGTTTATTATGATTTTTTAAAACATTGGTCTTCACTTAAATTGTGTTACACTCCATGTTTTACCTCATATCACTTTATGCTTGATCATGCATCTCTTATATTAAATATTATATTATTTTATTGTCTATTTATGCATTTCCCCATACATAGTACATTAAAACATACAAATTCATGTTTGCTTACATTATTTCATAATGTAGGGGAGGACGCTCACCCTACTTTACACTCTTCCAACTAGTTGGAGCTTGTTGAAGGAATGATTGATTGGTAAATCCTCATGGTCTAAGGGATTCTCACTCTAGGTTTATTGTCACGATCCGGATAGGGGGCCTAGATGTGACATGGCGAAAGAGGACCCGAGGACCATTGATCAAGCCATCATAGGATCATTACACACATCATCGGTTTGAAAACGCAGAAGCTAAACACATAGCACTTAAGTTCTAAGGAATTGGGGACTTGGGACTCAAGCTATGGGGGCAATAACGGTAATGGGACAAGCATGCTTACACATAGCACATAGTCATTCACAATATCCAATCATGCAAGTCATAGCATAATAAGAGAGACATTATCATAAATCAAGCTAAATAGCATAATATTACATAACCAAATATCCAAGATATAAGTCAAACGTACAAGAGTATAGGTTTGTCCAACAATGCCTCTACATAGATGAGCAGGACCTCGACAAGTTTGAGGCTCACCCTCAAGTCAATAGAAAGTAAATACATAGAAGTAAAGTGCTAGATAGACGATGGTTATTGCCCTTGAACAAGAGGGCTCACCACTAGTAAATCTTCAACAAGATATCAAGCGTAATCCGGTAGAATGTAGATGTCACCCTCGGTCCCTACATGGTTAGAACATGTAGACAAGA
>JBCEWC010022108.1:0-10169 GCA_038996855.1 Solanum aculeatissimum | reverse complement strand
GTATATATCCTTTTTTTTTTAATAAAAGTGAAAAAATAATCCTACATTATTTAAAAAAAAAAAATTATTTAAAAGAAATTGTGAAGGAATATATTTAATCCTTCTAACACTTTGTTTACTTCTTTGATTCAATGACTAATTTGAATTTGTTATTTTGATAGTCAAATTTATTTGTACTAATTTTTTTGTAAAATTTATCATAGATATCCAAATATTTTTTTTATAAATACAAAAATTAAATTACAATAAAACCACAAAAAAGATTAACATTAATGTTTTTCTTACTTTTTTCATTCACATTTCTTTTTAATAATTTCTCACATTTGTACACAAAAAATAAAAAAAAATCAAAATAATGATAATCAAAGATGTTAAAAGAAAATCATGTGTGAGAAGGATCAATTAGACCCCTACATAGATTTTTCTAAAATTAAAATTTTTACTTTCGTTAGATGAAAAGGATATATAAGTCATTTTTGTAACGGTAAAGATATATATGAGTCACTTTTATAATGAGGGGCATATCAGTTATAAATGACAAATTAAACTTGAGGCGTATATCATGCTCTATCCCTATTAAAAAAAATTACAATGCTAGAATTTTCTTTTAGGAATTTCTAATGCGAGAGACTTAAAATTTTTGAAAGATTAAAGCAAAAAAGAAAAAAAAATGTAAACATCATAAATGCTACCAATAATCACTTAGTGAGGTATTACCCAGTTTTTGAAAAAAAGAAGAAGATAGATAGATATAAGATTTAAATTTCTCATCTCACTTAGATATCATGCGTACCAATCGTGCATCATCGCTTTATATGATACTTTGAGCGTAGATTCACACATCTATATTGAAGTATTTTTTTAAAAAGTAAACACTACTATATATTATGTAGAGAGGAAGTATAGATTCACGTGAACCCGCGAAACCCCCTGATACGTCCCTACCCTTGATGATATAAAACTTCATTCTTTTATTTAGGAAAAGACAAAATGAAAATATGCATGGATCGATCACTTTCACCATCATTCATTTGGAAGGATGTATTTGGTACTATCCATATGTTTAAGTTACATACATATCAAAAGTTTTATTCAACTTTCAAACATGGTGAATGATACATAGTAATTCTTCACTTTTTCATTACAACACATAATTAGAACTCTTACAACGTACATACATTAATTTATAGGCAAATGATGATAAGAGCAAATTAACTAAGTTGCTTTATTTAGGCCTTAATTATACAAGATTGTCGATTGTTGGCATAACACAAGGGACAAATCTAATAGAACTTATTAAACAGCACTCTTAATAGAAGAGCTATATCCAGATTTAACATCCAAATATCTATTCCAAATCATGAAACCTCCATACTTGTTAGAACTCTTCACAAATGGTATAATTTTTGATATTACCTCTTCCTTTGGAACATAGCCAGTACCTTTAAATGCTTCTTTGGCTGCTGGAAGACCAACAAACAATTTCTTTGCTGGGATTGATGTCCATTCAGTCCACCTCTTCTTGAAATTCTCTGGGTTGCTTGTGAATTCGCACTGCGGATTGTTGTAAAATTGGACCCAAACATGGTCAAATAAACCAGTTTGTAATGTCCCATTGAGATGTTTATCAGGGAAAGGACATTGTGGTGCTGCACTTAAGTAAATCTTTTTACCTGTATGAACAAGTGGATGAGTTAATTTCTAACACTTGAACGTACATCTAGTTGTCAAATATCAGAAGCAAAGATAAAAATACTAAGTGATTTTTTTCCAATCAACCAGTACTTGTGTTGATGGTATGTAGCATGTACTTGTGAAATTAGTGGAGGAATCAAAAAATAAATGACCTGAACATCTAGGCTTGATGTCAAATTCAACACTAATTGGGAGTGTATTTGGTGTGACGGAAGTTATTTCCTCTAGTAGAAAGTGGTTAGTGTTTAATTGGTGAGTAAAAATATTGCTAAAAGTATGCCAAAAGATTAATATTAAATTTTAGGGAATAGAGGAATCTGCATAGCTCAGTTGTTGATTGGTTACGAAACTTTTACCTTGTTGGAAAGAGTTCAATTTTCCACTAATTTCTTCAGGTGCTAATACTGAATTTAATGTCTGTACATATTTAATAAATTTATCAATACAAATACACTACTAGAGCAAAAGCAAAAAGTGTTTGGTGTTTATTTGGTGGTAATAATATATCAAAGATTAATATTAATATTAGGAAATGGGGGAATCTTAATTTAACTTGTAATTTCTGCCCCATTTTTCTTTACCTTACACCTAATTTAAAAAACAGACACACAGTGTGTGTGAATATTTAATGAATTTATCAGTATAAATACACTATTGAGCAAAAGATATTAGATTTGATCAAACTCATGCATGTCCATGGTGAAATGAGTGTTTTGACATACCTTGTTTGTTATGTTCTGCAAGTCTCTTGGCAAGTACATCATAATGATTTTGACCATGTTCAATATCAAAATCTATGCCATCAAGCACAGCATCTCCAAGTGGCCTATTAGAGGATTTGCCACCAAGATAATGGTTCCACAAGTGATCTGCTAGATGCTTAGCATCTTGAGCAGATGACAATGAGTAGGTAGGAGTGGCACCTCCAATAGAGAGCATGACCTTAATTCCCATCTTTTGGCATTGTTTAATGTAGTTGGTCAAGTTTTTGCAACCACCATTTGATGGTACACAATGGCCAGCTAAGTTTAGTTTAGGATGTTGGGAATTGCCAAAAGAAGATAGAAAGGCAATGTTCACAATTTTGTAGAGACCAGAATTGCATGTGTCAATCAATTTACCTTCTCCTACATTTTGGCCCCAATAGGTCACAATATCTCCTTTACCTTGTACTTTGAAGGCTAGGAGGAGAAGCAAGAATGCTAAAATGAAAATTGAGGATACCTTAATGCTCATGGTTTAATTTGAGTAATTCAATTGGATGAGTAAGGTAGAGCATGCAACATACTCTATTTATAGGGAAAAAAAAAACCAAGAAAGGGTTTGAAACTTTAGAATGTTTAATTACTTCCACCTTTTGAAATGTAATTTTTTGAGAAATAATTAACCCCTCAATTTATTTTACTTGTTACATTTGGGCTTGACACATATTCATTCATTAAGAAAATAATGAATGATATGACTATTTTATTACACTAACCCTATTAATTAATGTTTAATATTCTCTCTATTTTATATTTAATTGAATTTGTGAGGCAATCCATATATATTAAGAAAAACATTCAAGAACATACTTTGAACCATAATTTTCACTACTACTCTTTGTGAAATTATTGATATATATAACTTTGTAAGTAGTATAATTAATCTCCTAAAAAATATAAAACTTCAATAAACGATGGGCAACTATAAAAAAAATTTCAAACATCCATCTTAAACTTTGAATAATTCAATTATTTTGAACAGTGAAAACGGCCTAAAAAATTCACTTAATATGGAGTAGTGACAAATAGTAAGTCTTGAAAAATGATGAGAGAATAAGTAATTAATGCAAAGAGTAAAACATGAAAAAAAAAGATTGACTTTTCTTGATATGCGAAAAGTGACAAGCAATGAAACTTTATTTTTAAAATAGAAAGTTTTCTTTAAGATAAAAATAAAATTTGGATATCTATATATATATATATATATAACACGAAAAAACTTCATCACAGTGTGTTTGGTCGAAACTAGAAGTTACAAAGTTGTGTATTTGTGTAATATTTCCTTTTTTTTAACCAATAAAGATTCAAACTCTTAAGTTCAAATTCCAGGCATCTGTTAAGTTTGTAATAATAACGTTCTCGTGCAGTAGTGGGACTACTTCACTTTTAATTAAAGATTTCAGGTTGGAGCTATAGGTATGAAAAAAAATCCTATTGGGAACGCTACTCCCGAATGAGCCTTGTAGTACGCGATTCAGATTTAGTTAGGGTTCTAATGTAGATTCTAGACATTAGATAGAAGATTAAAAAAAATAAAATTTTAACCATGGTATCTCCTGATATATATTGAATTTTCAAATAATGTTAAGGATTATCTCATTCATGGTACAACATTGTACTCCATGATACTATTTTAGAGTTTCACCTTCTACTATTGAAAATCACAATATTGTCATGGACTTCAAACAAAACATGACTTCATGTTTTAGTTGTGAATATTATTTTTGCCTTAAAAGAGATTAAATAAATAATTATGTATTACTTACTAAATATCAATTTAGCAAACCCAAAAAATACATCTTTCCACCGGGTTTGACACGCCCAAATTTTATTTGGAAAACATGCACACTGACATGTAATCGTGAGGAATACGCAAGATATATACATGACAAATAAAGACATTTATTTGATCCCCTAGTTAAGTTGAATTAGTCAATTTAATAGAAAGTTTCTATCTGAATAAGATCATATTTGGACTATTTTCATAGTAATAAGGGTATATTTTATCCTAACTATGAGTTCGAAGTTTAAAAAGAATTATTTTTTGAAGAGAAAATGTTGAAAAAGACAATCCTTTTGGAAAAATTTCAATATAAACAAATCACTTGAATCCAAGCGATAAACCACTCCTTCCGATGGCTTGACTATACGCCCATTTGGTCATTTTATTTGATTACAAGTCGTGGAAAAATACACGACTAACAATTCTTACATCAACTTTCTAATAGTGATAAAAAAAAATATAGGACCAATTATATATATATATTGAAGTATGCTGATTCATGATCACTAGCGATTTCAGCTTCAGATTAGTTGTTGAAAACAACCTCAACTGAGACAATCCTTATGATGGATTAAAGAAAGACATTGATAAAGTTTAAATGTCCTTCAAAAGTGAGTAAATAGATTTGACACATATAAATGTGATTAATTTTGCTATGATCCAAACTATTATTGTGAAATTAATTGGTGAATACAACATCATTATCATTAAAAATTAATCATCTTTGGATAAAAAGAAAAACGCAAAAGGAAGAATAAGCAAGTTGTGTGTTGTCAAAATATTGAGTTTATAAAATATTTAGTGTAAGTAGAGAAAAAAACTGATGCTATCTTAGGGTGGTGAAACCAGAATTTCAATTAAGGGGTATCAAATCATAAATAAATAAAATTACATAGAAAACAAGGAGTGTAAATATATAATATGTCTACACAAAAAAAATTGTTATCTAGCTACTCAATGTAATTTTTCAACGAAGAAGTATGGATTGACACTCCTCAATTTTACGTGGTTCCGCCTTTGCTCTCTTACGTGTTATCGAAGTTTTGGTCTATTAATTAATTAAAAGCGCTATAAGTGATTTATAATTTAGACACACGAACATGTGTTTGAATCTTGTCACAAATAAAAGAAAAAAATTATGTGTCATATAAGTTATCTAATTGTAGATATTATGAAACAAAGGATATAACATTTGTTGTTCCAATTGATTTACAGAAACATGAATAGTGCGATGAGTTAATCCTGCTATGTAAGGCATTTTCTCTTTAAAGTAATTTTTTTAGTATCAAACTCAAATATATACTTAGGTCAATTCCCAAAAACTAGTGGCATATTTAGAACTTAACATTCATTCTTTCTCTAATATGTACTTAGTTTGGTTTCAAGTAGGGCGAAACAAAATCTAATCACAAATCACATTAAATCGAGTCAAATCGAAAAAATTGGATTAATGATTTAGATTGACTTCATATTTGGTTATAACTGTCAATATGAGTCGATCCAGTTCGTTCGGGCTAGCCCATATAAATTTTGAAACTTTACAGGTTAGGTCGAGCTGGCCTGTTATTTTGGTGGGCCAATGAACAATCAGCTCAATCTACAATTATGCGGATCACGCCGGGTTAGTTCGTTAATTTTAAAGAATATATTTCTTATAATTTAAATTCTAAATTTATAATATTGAAATCTCTACCTAAATAAAATAAGTGTAATAATACTTATTAAGTTTGGGTTAGGTAAAATTTAGTTGTATGACTTTAATTTGAAATTATGTCATCTTCTTTAAATATTTTGGGAACAATTGTTACACAAAATAATTTTTATATTTGAATTTTTGAACTTTATAATATTTATGTTCATAGTTTAAAAATTTTAAGTTGGACTCCTTTTGGTATTTTTTGTATTTTATATTGTTTATTTTTTAATTTGGATTTCTATAAATTTCATATAAGATAAAATCTCTTTTGATCATCAGAAACAATCAAATTTTCGACTTATTTGGCCCATGAATTGACCCAACCCCTATTTGCTCAAGCCCTACAGACTAGCAAGCTTATTCAAACTAGGCTAAAACACCCTATTTTCAAATGGACTCTAAAAATCTTAGCTTAACCCTATCAAATTATGGGTTAGGCCGAATTAGCCTGATGAACCTCACCTTTTTTTATGGCTCTAATTACAAGATTCAAAAGGCTTATTCACTTTCTTAAATTACATATGAAGTCAAAATTTAAAAACAAATTAAAAATAGGGGTATACGTCGGTCATTAGGTGACGACAGAGGTTGAAGAGACGCATGTGATTGGGGAATCTCAAGCGGAGCTGGAGGAGGTTGCAGAGGTGCATGTGGCTCGGGAATCTCAAAAGGAGGCAGTGAAGGCACATCTAGTTGGGAAATCTTCGACGGAGGTGTCGGAGGTTGTAGAGATGAATATGGCTAAAGAATCGTAGGCGAAGATAGCGAATGAGCATGTGGCTGGAATGTCACACCTCGAGAGGGTACCCGTGGTGTGACCGACACTCAGAGACTATTGCTAGTCCCTAAGTGAATCACTTGGGCTCATCGCATTCATTCAATCATAATATAACAACGGAAGACATCAACAATCATGAATAACTTAATAGGAAGAAATAACCAAATCAATAATCAAAGGCCAAAGGCCAACCAATTTATCAAATCAACTTAATAAAATTAGTATAAAAGAAACTAGTCAAAATAATATCCAATCACAACTTGAAAATCTAATCTATGAAGCCTCTATCTATCTGTCTGAGTGGTGTCAATGATGTGTAAATGACATGTCCATGACTACCTCAAATCAAAATAAAAAGGGCTAAACTCAAAGCTAGAAAAGAAATGTGGTATCCTCCGGAAGCAGGAGAGGACTCACCAATTAGATGAATACGAATGGATCCTTAACGGTGCGCCTGTTGATGACCTCTAGTAGCTGTCTCTACATCATGAAAATATACAAGCCCAAATGGATGTTAGTACGTGAAATGTACGAGTATGTAAAATAGAAAAATGAAACAGGTATCAAGATAAAATACTATCAACTCAGATAACTTAAATCAAGAAAATAAGGAACTCAATCAAGATGTCATAAGTCTAAAACAAGAGTAAGGTTTAGACATAGACCAATCATATACAATCTAATTCAATCTGATCCAATCATAGTACTATCAAGACCTATATGGAAGTTTCTCTTATCCGACAATAATCACTTATGAGCCAGTGATCGTATAATAATCGCGTTGATATTGGCACAACCGTTCAATACTTTGTTAGGGTAAAGGATGAATCAACCAATCAGGATCCAACAATCAATCATGTTCTATTGTTTCAGGATAATAAAAATAGAGAAACTTTTGACTTAATGGTTCAATCCTCTCCTACGTTTGGCGACGTGGTTATTGAATTTGAGTTGGACTTACTCTCACTCAATTCGGTCCTTGATACTCCTACTAAGACTCAATACTCATAAACAATCAATAAGTCTCTTATGGACACGTTTAGTTCATCAATTCTATTACAATCAAGCCTTTCGACCTATCATATCAACCAACCAATCAATTTTCAATCACATTTTTCAAGAATGGTTTAGATATGCATTTATGATAACATTTAATTCTATCCAATCATTTGGGTTCAAGTTATGAAGTCACACAAAGGACATTCTAGTCTCATCAAGATTACATTCAAATTCAATACCATTCATGTTCATAAGTTCCACAAGTCATGCTTCTATTATCAATGAATAATGCATCTAGACATTCAAGTTTAAGAGATAATATAACTAGGATTTTATGTAGTAAATGATGCAATTCGTGTATTCAAGAAATTAATTCATAAGAACTATCAATCATATAATAGCATGTAAGAATATTCTAGGATTTTAGGAAGAATCTCAAGAAAACATTAATGGAAGGCTAAATCGTTCATTATTCAATTAATCGGGTTTATGGAGAACATGAAAGACTTTTTTTTTCATGTTTTAGATAGCCTTACATACCTGGAAGAGAAAATCTCTTGAAAAAACCTTTGGTTTGCACTTGAATATGAAGTACCCTAGCTTCTTCTCTGGAAAAACTTTGAACGAACAATTTTAATGCTTTTAGGGGTTTATGTATTTATGGGAGATTATTAGGCTATAGGATAGACTTAGAGGAGTTAAGTAAGGGTAAAATGTCAAAAATATCCTTTTGAAAAAGTGAAATAATTATCAAAACTGAAAAAATGACCTTCTAATGGGTTCCGTCGGCCAAATCGATGGTCTAGGGGTCTTGTCGCCAAACCATTCGGCGCTACGCTGAATAGGAACCTTAGGTCGCATTTTTTAAAAATAATTTTTAAGCTTTCTCGGAACAATTCGATGGTCAAATTCGGCGGATCACCAAATTGTTCGACAATCAAATTGACCGTTGCCTAATTTTATAGATCAGACACATTTCAGTAAAATAGTCATAACTTTTTATTTCAAACTTCGACTAAGACAAAATTGGATGTGTTGGAAAGATAATTCAAAAATCTTTAATTTAATAGGTTATGGGTCACCTAACTCATTATGTGACGAGAGACATGACCATTTGAAGTTGACCTTTCTATGAACTCATACCAAAACTTAGTCGATGAAAATGTTTTGAACTTGGCTTGCCCTTGGGTGTCCATTATGACCTCAAACCACATCCAACAAACTTCAAATACTTAAGAATGAACCTTAGCATACATTCATAACTTTGAAGTTATTGGATCACCTAATTTCTTAGAATTTCATATCAAAACTCAATCGATAAGGAAGGTTTTAACTCAACTTTGTGTCAAAGAGTTTTTGTTATCTTTATTCATCTCAAATCTATTATCCCACTATAGAATAGACTTTAATGCATATATTCAAAGTTAGAATCATTCAGTATCATCTCATACACATAAGAGGGAAGTTTGGATCTTAACATAGAAGTTTTCAAGGTGTTACATTGGAAAATCTTGGGCAGAGGCGATGAGGCTGCGATTGATAGCCTATATTTGAGGGTGGAGGAGACACATGTGGCTAAGAAATTTCAAGCGGAGGCAGCGATGATTGATGACCTACACTTGGGGGTGACAAAAGTAGATGTGGCTAGGAAATCTCAAGCAGAGAAGGACAAAGCGGTTGATATCCTATAATTGCGGGTGGCAGAGGCAAATGTAGCTGGTAAATCTCAAGCGGAGGTGACGATGGTTGATGGCCTATACTTAGGAGTGTCTGAGGTGGATGTGGTTGGAAATCTCAGTAGAAGCGGAGATTGATGCCTACATTTGAGGGTGGTGGAGGCGGATTTAGTTGGGGAATCTCAAGAGGCAATGGCAGCAACAACGATTGACGACCTACATTTGAGGGTGATGGAGGCCAGTTGGGAAATCCGCAATGGAAATTGATCGCCTATATTTCCTTGCCCTAGTAACTCTCGTAAGAAGGCAATCTGTACATTCTTCTACTGAACGTGATTTTTTCAATTCTAAAATTCTTGTTGCGATTCCACCATTGGAAAGATATTGTTCCAGTATAGTGGCATTCTAAAATAGTATATTGAATAAGGTTGGCCTATCTGTTGGAAGAGTCCATCATAGTGCCTGATTAACATCGCCTTCCCATAATGCCGAAGGAGAAAGGCAAATCTCAAAATAAATTGGATGAGAAACAAAGTCGTCCACCGATAAATCGGGCATCCTCTTCCCCATGCAGATATTTTATTCATTTTTTAATTTTGATTTTTGACTTGCAGAGGAACATACCCTGATCCTTTCAGATGAGGATGTGGTCGGTTAAAAATTGAGTTTGTCAAGTTTCTTTGTCCACGATCCTTTTCATCGATCGTATACAAAGAAAGGGACAGTTGTTGACACCCAATTTTTACCCTCCACAGTACGAATTAAATATTGAGCTTTA
>JBCEWC010022107.1:0-10170 GCA_038996855.1 Solanum aculeatissimum | reverse complement strand
GATTATGTCGAGGCCCCGTTCTATCTTATGTAGAGGCTATGTTGGACATGTTAAACTCTTACACGTTGTATTATATTTTGTTCAGATATTATGGTTATTGAGATTTGTTTATGAGAATGATGTTTCGATTATGCTTGTGATTATGTATTGAGCTTGTGAATTTTGGGAATGTGCTTATGTGGAACGTCCCCTAACTCGGTTTTCCCCCATAGCTTGAGTCCTACTTACCTACCCCTTAGAAATACTTGTTATGTGTTATGTGATCCATGTTCATCCCATCCCCGGCAACATCCCCATAGCTTGAGTCCAAAGCCTCATTTTTCCTAGAAATATGTGCTACATGTTTCCTTTTTTGCACTTTCGAACCGATGATATGAGTAATGATTCTATGATGGCTTGATTGAGGACTTTTGGGTTCTTCTTCGCCATGTCACATCTAGGCCCTACTTTCGGGTCGTGACACTGAACCTCCTGGGTGGTCTCCTCAGTAGCAGTGGTAGACGATAAGTGTCTAGAACACTTCGCAGGTTCACATTGTCTTGCTAACCATATTTCTTCATCCAATAACGAAGCACATATGGCGGCATTAAGTTGTTGGCGCTTCCGTCTATGATAGCGTCTTAATGATAAATCTGAATCCTCATTGCCAGTACATCGCCTCTTCCCAAAGGCAGGAGCAGAGGGCTCCTAAACTAATAAGTCTATCACTGGTAAAGTAGTAGAAGGTATTGTGATAGTCAATGGTGATGGTGTAGGTGTTGCTGGATCCTTATTTGGATGGTGGATAAATCTAGAGTTTGTGTAGTGCTGAGGCAGTCTTTAAAGGCCTCTTGAATGCATCTACCCGATCATGTAGAACTCTGATCTGTTGGTCAAGTTTTTCTTTGTAGCGCTCAATCACGCACTCCTTTGACTTCATAATGGCCTTGCGTGCCTAAGGCGAAATTTGTTGTACCAACTAAGACAAATATGACTCAGTCTAAGCCTAGCGCTATACCAGGGTCATAATGGACTCTACAGATATGTATACTATACCGACATGTTATGGATGTATCAACACGACCTCTAGTAAATGAAATAGGTAGAAGTGGGGACCATCTTTATCTCATTCCCTATTGGTGGGGCCCTCTTAGACTTTGAAGCATGTGAGGCATCCTCAGGATGTGATGGCTCGACAAACATCTTTGGTAGTCACACTATCGTATGTGGTGATTGTCGAGGTGCTATCAGATTCTTATCACCCTGTATCATGCTGAAATCCTGGTGTACTGAACTCTATCATCAAATTGATATTGGGGATAATGTTTATCCCTACATTAATACAAAGCCTATGAACCAAATAGGGAAATGGAATCGGCGTCATCCTCTGGAATGCCCGCTTGTGGATCTTCTCTATAGTGGATCGAGAAAAATCTATCTTATAGCTAGCCATGATGCGGGCTACTAGTACTGTATGATCTAGGGTGAGAGTATTGTCTGCCTGCATCGACTAGATGTGCATACGAACCATGGCCCACTAGAATTTGGTCGTGAAGCATAGAGAGACCTTGATGATAGGCCAAGATCAGACACTAGTAGCGTCAATGCCCTTCTCAGTTATATATCATATGACCTAGCAAAGTAAATCAGCCTTCTAGGTTGGGTCTCTTGTAACTGATGGTCTCATGCTAGGCCTAACCTATAATTGAACACTGCTATTGAGACCAGTGGCTAGTACTCTAGCCCAAATAAAAATATCCAGACCATGGTTTTCGAATGATTGATAGAGATATCTCTGACCAAGGTCTGGGTGAGATGGAGTTGTGAAATTCACTTGAGCTTCTTGGGAGTGGATTGAGTGACGGTGGCAGTGTAGGAAGCGTAGAACTCATGGACTAATGCTGGGGAATACTTCCTCGATAGTGCTACCATCAAATCTAATCTATAAATTGTAAATAAATTCTAGATGGCTAATACCATCTGGGGATCCTCTATAACTACTCACTTATTTCGACCTTTGTTGTCCTGCCGGATATCATCACAGTATATGGCACACGGGCCCTTGACACACCAACATCTGGGCTAGCAAGAAATATGGACTTGTACAATGATGAACTTGTTCGAACTCTCAAACTTTGAGTTGGACCCCTCTTCGGAGCCTAAATTTGCATGGTTGTTGGAGCCTTATTGAGACCTCTCACCCGAGCTAGGGAACTTGATGGAATCACTCTTGGTAGTTCCTACCTCTTCAAACTAGGGAGGATATGCCGTAGAAATGATGGTCTGGGCTGAAACAATCTGATGGGACAAGGCCCATGTTTGGTGTTACTCAATGCCCTCATCAGGACGAACGTCAAGCTCCTCAATGGACCCACTCCTCTTAGACTCCATAGGCTCATCATGTAAGCACTTTTTGAGTGTCCAAGCATTTACATGTCGGGCTGCATCTACTTTTAAGGCCATAGTACCTACAGTTGAGGACACGTGAGTTCCAAGCAAACAAAAACAAAACAAAAAAGTTTCCAAAAAACAAACAAGAAGGAAAGTATGAAAGGCTTTCCACAGGCAGTAGAATGAACTATGAGACGTAGAAGCCAGTTGTAGGCTCAGGGAATAGCAAAAATGGTTACTGTAAATGCAACCATGACCCCATTCCACTACCCCTTTAGAGTATTTGCAGGAACTCAAACCACAAACCCTATTTACGTCCCTTAGATGAAACTATGAGTCATAAATAGGTTCATCCTGTTGAACTTGAATTTTTCAAGTTTCTAATATCCATCCACGAGGTGCAATTATTGTCTATAGATTAAACTACAAATCGTAAAAGATCCTCGTGATTTTGGACATATAGTGCCTGAAAAATCCTAAGTCCAATTCAATTTTCAAAACATGGTTATAACACTATCATTCAGCTAACAACCCAGTAAACAAGTGTAACAATAATTTCAATACACAGTCCAACACATGCCAACCAATTTAAGCTAAACACAATACTATTTTAGGCCCACTTCTTGTCAAATAAAGTCCAAAGCATCAAGATATATTTACAATAATTAGGTTCACCACAAGTCCAATTATTTTAATACAAGCATATACCCAGACCAAAAATTGTCAACCCAATCCAATTTAATTATCAAACACATTGAAAAAATAGCCCAAATATGGGACAACACTATTCACACATGGCATATATATATTCACTCCACTTCCAAATGTTATTATTCCAAATTAAACACAAATTCAACCAGAAATTTTTAAGTCAATTCAATTCTATACACATGGGCTATATATTTTTAGACCCAAACTTCATCATTTTCAGTCTTCCTCCAATGCAAGTTCAACCCAACAAGTATATGTAAAAAATATTACAAACAATACAACACTTAATATCCTTCCTAGCATAGCCTTCATTAATGACAAGGAGAAGGTTCACCGCATTTGCTCAGTCAATTTCACACCAGACAACTCCTTTGATAGAATAAAACCACCATTTAGACATAGGAGTTGCAAATATCATCATTCAATAATTAGTAGGGCAAGAAGAACGACACTATTGTCAATAATATCATTAGCCCTAACTCAAATTTAGAGATAAAATTAAGAAAACATACCAAAATTTGTGATTAGGGTGAAAGGTGAGAAGAGAATGCCTAAAAATTCTTAATGTGCCTGATCAGCGGCCAAACTACACCTCAAATTAGAGGATAAGTGTGTGCTATCAAAATATAGTACCTAACAAAGGTTAGGGTTGAATTCCAAAGGGAATAAGGTTAGACTTGGAGCCATTATAAGCAATTAGAATAAATTAATCTACTTATCTCCCAAAATGGGGGGGGGGGGGGAGAGGAGGTTGTATACTGCAAAAATTAAACCTAAAGAAGTAAGTATGGTATTGTGTTCCCCATGGCTCCTTAACTCAGTATATCCAAATAATCATAATCTTTTTAAGTGTGTAGTATGTATAATGGTAAGTTAAGTTCACCTAACCCTTTGACCCAAGCGAGAGGCAAATCTTACTACATGATTTGATTCATCCCTGTAGTGTCACATTACTAACCCTTACCTTTGGTTCTAGTACAACCATCCCATGATCAGTTTAGGTTGATTAGATGAGAGGGATCACATCGAATCCTATTTACTATTATTTTTTTCCATTCATTACGACCTTGATCTATTATATAAGAAATTAAGAAAATTATAACATTAGTCACCGTTAAAAACATTCATATCCAAGGGAATAATTAATACATACATGCACACTTTCGGAGAATTGCAGATTATTTGGATTCTACTTCATTAGTACTTCATGGTTCCCACAATCCTAGTTGTAGACTTAGCTATGCATAATCATTGTAGATGAAGAAATCATTTTATAGAATAGCATAGTTAAACACTTACAATGATTAATTAAGGAAAAAGTAATCTGAATATTCACAAGAAATCACAATGTTAAAATCTCAATGTAAAGTCACAAAAGATGAGTTTTCAAATCTCTCTACTCATTCCTAAGTGTTTCTTTTCGCTTCTCTCTTGTCACACCCATTAAAAAACCTATTTATAATAAGTAAAAATCAAATTCAAAATAGAATAGAAAAATTGGAATTGGCAGGTAGAACGGGCAAGGTTATAGGTTGTATGAGTCATACTTACCCTCCCCTTAGTTATTGCTTGCTATGTGATTCATGCAAACTCCTTTCCCTTATTTATCCCCATAGCGTGAGTCCAAAATCCCATTTTCCTTAGAAATTATGTTTTTGATGCTTGCTTATGCTTCCGCAACCAAGAATGTGCAAAAGATATACTAAAAGGCTTGTTTGGGTTACCCTCGGGTTTCCTATTTGTTGTGTCACATCTAGGTCCTAGGCTTGGGTCGTGACAAGTGTATCCTGAAGTAGTGGCACTGCAACAAACTCATGTGGAATCTGCTTCTGTCTAGGCTCCATAATTGGCTCAGGGGAGATACCTCACTCACAATCCCTCGCTGGTGCGACTCCTCGGCCCTGAACTCTAGCTCGACCTCAGGCATGCCCTTACCCCTAGTTGGGGTCTCAATAACAACATTAGGGCCGACCTCCCCTCATCCTGTAGCAGTAGTAGCTCTGGTCCTCGCCATCTGTCAAAAGTACGCACGAACATTCAACACTTAAATAAGACCCACGCACGAATTGATTAGAATGAAGCAAAAGAGAATTTCCTACCAGTCTTTGTAGCCTCTCAAGGATAAGCAATGGACGTCTCCACACCGATCCTTAAGACTCTACTCGACTGGGCTTGTACACATGTGAGACCTATAAACCTGGGGCTCTTTTTCCAAATTATCATGACCCAAAATTCCAGCGTGATGACACTCACCTAACCCACTAAGGTGAGTCATCCCAAAACCCAACAACTTAATAATAATAATAAAAGTAGAAGATAATGGTCTAATAAGATAAATAAGCAGAAGAAAACAAAATACAACCATCACAAGAACTAGTGTTACATGTACAAGCTTCTAAGTATAGAATACTCAAATGAAATACAAGTCATAATGTCTAGTCCTCAAATAGTACGAAACATGATAGTAGAATCTCTGAAGCTCTGCCGTAGGGACAAACATCTACCTCTCAATAGATCTAAAGCTTGATCCAAAGGATAATCAGGAAGCTAGCCAGGTGGACCGAGCTCACAACTTACAAAAATGTAGGTGAGCACCAAACAATAAGGTACTCAGTAAAATGGAACTAACATAAAGTAAATCAATGAAGAACACAAGTAACTCCTGAAATCCTAACCATAATATGTCGGACTACAACCCTGCACTCAAAAAAGTACCAGCACAATGTAATATACAAATCACAATAATATAGATATGTTCATCCTCTGGCTTAGTATCTCAATACACAAGTATATAAGTAGATCTAACACTTACTCAAGATTAGGGATATCATAAGTATATAAGCTCATAAATAGTATAAAAATAATATCAAGACAAGTATGATATGAGATGGAGTGTATGCCATGAAATATGAATAATATGATTCAATGTCAAATAATCGTGATGCATATCTGTCCTATGATAAACATTCACTGACCAGATGACTGCCTTAGTCGGAATCCATGGGGACCTCTCATGGACCATGTATCTATGAACACCATCGATAAAGAGCTCGGCTAATGCTCACCGTCCAGAAGAGGCCTCGAACCCATCCAAAAATTACCTTGGACTGCTGGCATATTACCTCGGCTCGACCAGTAGAGATCTCGACCTTTAATCCACATGCTACATTATTCACATTTTGGTCGTAACCATCACAAGTACCAATGCATAGATAATAATAGATGCAATATGCATGATCACAAACATATCATAGTATCAACATCATAATGATCTCAATATATCAATATCATCAACAACACAATATTATCATTAGCTTATTATCATCAGTGTCTTAATATCACCACAGTCTCAAAGTATCAATATATCACAATATAAGCACCATTTCGCTCTCAATATCGAATGATCCACAAGATCACATAGATTACAAACCCACAATAAATATCTAAGTCAATATATCACCATATGAATAATTATTCAATCTAAAAAGACATGATCAAGTCTATAATGATACAATTCTGCTCCTAAAATACTCAATTTCATACACATAGGAGCACACAAGGTTCATTCATAATTAACAAAAGGTTAGAAGTCCACTTGCCTCAAATAAAGTCTCGAATCAAGTCGAAATCGATGCTTTTCCCCTCCTACGGTACTTCAAATCACCAAATCTTTTTAATATGGCATCACAATCACATAATGAATCTAATGACACTAAAATCAATTAATTCAGGAAAAGAGTAAAATGGTCAAAAATCCTATGCCAAAAACGTAGCCAGAATTAGAAAAATAATGCACGAAAGTATTCCCAAAGTTATAAGAAATCCAACGATGAAAATGATTTTGAAAATAGAGCTAAAATGAAGGAGAAATAAATGATTAAAGTTTGGAAATCAAAGTCCGAAAACCCCCCAATTTACACAATCAAAATCCCAAAATTAGAAGTTAAAATCATAAATTAATCAATGAAAATTAATGAAATAGTTTAGAAAATAGTTACTCAATCACTTTGACTTGAAAAATCTTGAAATCCCTCTTTAAAATGAAACTTGAAGTGTTGAACATGATGAAAAAGATTTTAACCACGTCTTTTAAAGAAACAACATTGTTCTGGGATTTATTACATTCCGTGAACGCGGATAATTAACCGCGAACGCGGGGGTATGGATGGAGCAGTGCTCCACGAACATGGGTCATGTGCATCGAACACGGAGGGTACTAACAGTGCACTCCGTGAATGCGGTAAGGAGGTCCGCGAATGCAGAGTACGACTGTGCCATGCATCAGAACCAGCTACACCAGCAACACACAACACACAAAATTTATGAACTAGACCCTTGAGAATTCGTTTGGAACCTAATAAGCACAAACCAAATATAAAACTCTATCAAAAATGACTATCCGTACTCAATGAAATCGACAGAATTCAAATCCGGAACCTCTGTAGCCCCGAACCCAAGAGGGATCATTTAAACTAGTTTCGAACTCAAAAATATAAAATATTCTCGGAAACTCTACAAATTATAATGAAGTCATTTCTAGTGTTAGTTTTATCACCCGTAACCATTGAAACTGACAAAATTTCGATACGAGTCCCCAAGCTTCGAATGTTGACCAAAGTCAAATCTATGATCCAAAATAAAATAGAAATGCAACTTTGAGCCTAAAATTTCTATTATAACTCTGAATTCAGTTCTACAAGTTATACTAGACCAGATTCGATATTCTGGAACTGATGGAATCGACGAAATTGAATTTCGACAGTTGAAACTCAAAATGACTTCAAAACTCAAAATTTCTAACTTTAAGCCTTTGAAAACTCTTTCTTTGCAAAACTTTAACTTTTTATAAAATTTTCAATTTTTGACTTTTATACTCAACCAAAAATGATCCAAGGTAACTTTTGAGAAAAACAAAATGGTAATTTGATCGAAAAAACTAAAAATGACCTTCGATGTCATTACAACTCGATACCTAAAACCTGGAAAGAGGTAGATCTCATTTTTCTTATGACTATTCTGCTTCGTGGTACAAGCATTGATGTTAGATCTGTTTGTCTATACAAATGCGACTATGGACAACAAAAATGAGATATAAGATATAAATATTGTGACTGATCGTTAGATCATGTAATATTATATATCTATGTGGCCTATCTTGGTTGTTAGAGGGTAGGGAAAAGATCTTTTTTCTCTGTATTTTATATTTTAGGTGATTTGATCTTCTTATAACGTAGACACTGTACAACATCTATGACGAGGTTACAAAAACCTCTAATTAATGGTTAGTGAGGTTATAGGTACTCACTAATCTTTAGTGTGTTGTCGATTGTTTTACATGGTCTCATTTTCTTGTTTGTTTTTTCAACTTGTCTTCAGGGGTGCAACAACAAAAGTTTTATTTGAGCATATTTACTCTTTGTGGTGGTTTCTTCATACTTGTTAAGGCTGAGGTGACTCTTGGGGTTGATGGATGCACTAATGACGCTTTGTCAATTGTACTAGGAGAGCAAAGAACATTATATTCAAGAATATTTTCTCTTTGTGGTGGCTCCTTCATACTTGTCAAGGTTGAGGTGATTCTTGGGGTTGATGAATGCACTAGCGACACCTTGTTAGTTATACTGAGAGAGCAAAGAAAGTTATATTCGAGCATATTTTCTCTTTATGGTGGCTCCTTCATACTTGTCAAGGCTGAGGTAACTCTTGGGGTTGGTAGATGCACTAACAAAGCCTTGTCAGTTATACAAGAAATCCTTCTTTCACTTTTACTTGTGTGCCGAATGTTAATAATGCAGATTTTTCTAAGGGAATGCATGAGGCCTTCTGTTTTTGGTTTAGCTTGGCTTTCATTTGATTTTCATTTTTGGAAGATGTTATGGTTCAATTCGTTATGAAAGTCGTACCAATTTATTATTTTCAAGATAAACCAACTACAATTTAATTCAAGTGCGACATCTTTTCATCTTCATTTTCATCTCAGCTATAAAGTTAATTATGTGGTGCTCTCAGTTTGGTAGCACCTGTCTCAAATGGTCGAAAATGCATTATAGTCATGATGTCTAATTCAATTTTTCTTTATGGTGTTTTGGTAAGTTGACATATTTCTTTTAACCAAAACATTGTTGAACTTGATTCATCAACAAAATCTATACCCTTGAACCTAAGGTATTTCTATTTCTATTTGTCCGTGCATTATTTTAATCTTTTATATCAAGAAAGAAAAGAATATGAATGTACAAATTCTCCATCTTTGATATGAAGTATTGTTTGATTCTGGTAGACTTGATTTTTACCACATATTTGGGTGGTTGTATATCATATGGTTGTTAAATTTCTTGATAAATGCAATCCAGATGACATGGACACATTCAACATGTTTAATGCTTAAGATTCTAAGGATTTGGGGTACCATATGAGTTTTCTTTTGGAGTTCTTGATAGCCCACTGAATGTGTTTGTGCTAGGCAGTGTTTGTTGTGTTAAGTTTATTTTGGTAAGCATGGTAGTATTTGGTTCTGTTGGCCTTTAGCAGATGCACCTTCCACGGATGAATGCCCTTGAGTTTGACATGAGCTACACTTAGAATCTGTATTCAACCTCCACTTCATAAGTTCATTTGTAGTCTATACTTCTATAAAGGTGTTGTCATAGATTGTCGTGTATCTGATACTTATTTGCAGAAAGTAAAGCATAGAATTGTATTAAACCTTCAGTAGTTTTTCAAGTTTTCCACGTACTTGAATGAGCTCAACAAAATCTACCAACCTCCAACCCATTTAGTTGTCTTTTTTCTACCTTCTAAATTTCTTGTTTGATGCTTGCAACTATAATTTCTCTATGTAAATTCACTTCATCTTTGTCCCTGCCTGTGAAATTTCTTGAACAGTTGTTGTAACTTATAAACTCACTTTCCTTTTTTTTGTTTAGAATTTCCTTATAAATGACTTTTTGGGTTTGTTAATATATCCTTCTATTTGTATGTATATATATATTTGTATGTATATATTTAGCTTGCTTGTCACGACCCAAGCCTAGGGCCTAGACGTGACATGGCGAATGAGGAACCCGAAGGAACCCCAAACAAGCCTCT
>JBCEWC010022106.1:0-10170 GCA_038996855.1 Solanum aculeatissimum | reverse complement strand
TATGTCGCGTATTAAACTCTTAATATTTTGCAAGTATTACGTAAGCCTAGAATTTACAGTAGTGGCATCCTCTCACGTGGGTTGTCACAAGGCTCACGGACCGTGAAAGGTCACACGGTCCGTGTAGTTGTCGTCGTTCATGTTGAAACTCGGATTTTCTATTTTAGTTCGGATTAGGTTTTAGGTCATATATATATATATATATTTAGGTCATGTTTTATTATTATTCAGTGTTGGATACCGAATACTTGAGAGAACAACATTGTTGAATCTATTTTTATCGAATTTGTGACTTTGCATCCATTCGTTAGAGATTGTGATCCATAAATTCACTGCGTATTCAATTGTAAGTGCTAATTATGATTTGTTTTTCTTATTGTAGTTCAATTTCTTCAACCATGCTAGGCAAAATCCACAACTAGGGTTGTGGAAATTATGATAACCAAGTAAGATAGGAAAATTTAGGAAAAAATTTGAGAGTGATCGTCATATATATCATAGGAAGTCTTTGATTTAACCTAAACCTTAATAATTCGACGCGTTAAGGTAAACTTATATTCACTACATGCTCGAGAGGGATGGAGTGATTAGGAAAAGAATCAAATGACAGAATTCAGGGTTATTAACCTAGTCTAAGTTCTCGAGACCGGAAGTTGAGAGTATCCTAGAGTTTAAGGCAAGGGGTAAAAAGGGTAAACGTTCTGAGACTGGAAGGTGAGGAACGATATGCACCTAAGAGGGACTGGAAGGTGAATTAGGTGTTAGTTGTTTGCTTACTCTGTGTATGTGATCGCAACCGTAGAAGCCTTAAGTTTGAATATCAGAATTGATGTCATGGGGACCGCAAACCTAGTTTAGCAACACATTGTTGAACTCCAGGAGTCATTTTAGATAATTAATTAGTAGAGTAATCTTGATAATTAGTTTTTACATTGCTACAAAACCCCCCATTTTCATTATGTGTTTTTATTTCAAAAATGGTAATTACAGTTGGAACTAAGTGCTGGTAGCTTTATTTTCATGCATTCCCTGTGGGATCGACCCCAACTCTTGTTGGGTTCTATATTTGGTCAACAATCGCTTTGCACTTCGTTTGAGATGTGAATTTGGGCGTATCAATAGACTAGAGTTGATTTGTTGATTGCATATTGAGTTTTAGCTAGTTCTTTCCATACTAGCCTATTTACTTGATTTAACTCTTCGTATATTGAGGTTGTCTACTTTCTAATTTCTTTAAGTCTTCTACTGATGTGTTATTCATTGATTGAATGAATGTGATGAGGCCAAGTGGTTCGCTTGGGGACTAGCAATAGTCTCTGAGTGTCGGTCACGCCTAGGGTATCCTCTCGGGACGTGACAATAATGATAGAATTATTTTTCTCTTATTATATAAGAGGGAGTCTGTCCAAGCAGACTCCTCTCGGTCGATATGCCTGCTTGGGCATAGGGGTAGTTTAGATATTTTCTAATTATCTTCTTTCAAAATATTTTCTATGTTGTGGTATTAACAGTGTACTATTCCTTAGACAAAATAGTCACTTTAATTCATCTATGCACTTCACTTTAATAGTGTAAGGTCTACTCCTTTTTCTTTTCGCACCTCGAACTTGGCACAAATTATTAGTTTCGTCCGTAAACTATTGATAGGCTTAAAACTACTCCCCAACTTCATGTTTCTGCAACTTATTAAATTTTGATTTGAAATTTTATAGAGCTTCATTTGTTGCCATATTTTTACAATCCCAAAATCTTCTTACGAGATTGTCACCCGACCATGAAATTTTTAACATTGCCGGAAGTCCACATTGAAAAAAAATAATTATAAAAAAATAAGAAAAGAAAGAGAATCAAGCAATTAAAAATGAGAATGAAAAAAAATATATCTTGTTTTGAAGTCACCATTAATGGAGGAAAGGTTAAATGGAAAGAAAAAGGGTATTCTAGTAGTTGGTAATTAAAAATTGAAGAGAATTATTTTTTTTTAAAAAGGAAAAATTAAGGATGATATGGTCTTTTTTTAACCTTTTACGTGCTTTAAATAAATTGTACTCACTTGTTAGGTCATGTGGTATGGGAGAGGTGTATCTAGTTTGCCAAGTTGAGGGTGTTTTTAAGCCTTTCAATAGTTTAGGGACAAAACTAATAATTCGTGTCAAGTTCGAGGGCGTATTTAAGTTTAGTTCGCCAAGTTGAGGGGTGTTTTTAAGTCTATCAATAGTTTTAATTTATGGACAAAACTAATAATTTGTGTCAAATTCGAGGGAGTTTTTAGTACTTTTATATATTTACTAGACATTAGTGCCCGCTGTTGACACCCAATTGTGACCTGACTTTTTAAAAATATTTGTGCTTTTTGTGTTTTTTTATAGTTTAAAATACCTTTTTGACAATTTTGGATCAATATTTTGATAATTACTCTTATTTTTAAAATATTAGAATTTTGATTAGTACAATTTCAAATTTTTACACAGTGTAATAATTTATTTTTTCGTGCACAAATAAAAATTGTGCAGATATGTGGTTGGTCCACAATTTGAGCTCGTAATTTTAGGTCCATTAGATTTTGAAAAATATAAATAACTTTTACATTGTTATAGTAATTGGATAGAGTAGAATTTCTATTTTTGGAAAACCCTTAAACTTTTCTTTCCTCTTTCTGCTCACCTCTCCTCAGCCGCCACCCATCTACCCTCGCTGGAATCCGATGAAAACACGTCGGCAGCCGCTCAAACTACCAGAAAAACCCCGTCCAGAACCCATCTTAGCTCGCCAAAGCTCTGCCAACAAGAAGTTGGACGAAAACCCCAAAATCAGTCGTCCAAACCAGCCCTTCGCCGAAAAAACTCACCTCACCATCACCTCCTTCAAACCCGCTGACATCCACCTCCCTCACCTCCGTTCTCCATCGTCGGAAACAACACTCAAAAGCCGCATTGCTAGCCACCAGTGAACCACCATCGACCACCCCTCCTTCGCTATTGTCTCCCCTATGTTCTCTCCTCTCCCCCATCCTCAAACAACCCCCAAATCTCCACCACATAACCTCACAACCTCCTTCTTGGAATGCCATTAATGGAGAGCTACAAGTTTTGAATCGAAAACCCAAAACACACCAGTGACCCCCCCACCCCTTTCCCGTCACCAACCTCCTCACGCCGGAAAAAACAACCATCATCCCCAAACCAGCAGCCAAATACCACCCCAAAACCCCATGAAAATATCCTAAAATCAGTCACCAAACGACTCTAAAATGAGCTAAAATGTAGTTAAGAAACCCACCCCAAAATCATCTAGAAAGGACCCCAAAATACCACCAAACTTTTGCCCAAACACCATCTAAACCGATCCCGTCACCAACCCCAAAACTCCATAAACACACCTCAAAATCAACCACCAAATAACATCCAAATGGCTTCTTTTGCTTCTTCTTCAGTTACCAAATCATCTAGGTCTTCATTGAGATTTAAAACTATGGACACTATCTATGCCTGAGTTGTTACTGAGAAGAATTATTTTTGACAAGGCCGACGTGAATGGCCCAAATACAGCATCAATTTACAAGTTCCTAAAATCAAGTGCAGGAGGATTTTGGTAATCCATTGATTGCTTTTATTTTTAGTACTTTGTTCAAGTTTTGTTATTGTTTATATTCGTTGTTGATTATTTTATTTTGGGATTAGTTTTGTTATCTTTGGGTATTCTCCAGTTAACTTTCTTGGGTGATTTTTACTTGATTAATTGATTATTAGTTATTATGGTTAGTTTTGATTAATTTCTATGGTTATCTATGTTTCTCCATCCTTGTTGATATATGTTGCTGGTTATTAATTTTTCATTATTAATAAATGTTGTCAAAAATTATTTTGTATTGATTCTATACTTTTCTGTTAGCTTTAAATATTTCATTATAACTTTGTTTCGGTTATTGTTATTTTGTTATTATTATGGGATATTCCAAGTGACTTTGTTTTTTACATTTTTAGTTTGTTCTATTTAAATTATTTTGTTAAAATTGGCCGATGAAAAATCTATCCATCGGATTTCGAGGCCTTCCCATTTTAAAAAAATAGAAAAATTAGTTTAGATTAATTCATTCTTTATTTGTTCATTATTGTGTATATTATTGGCGTTAGACAAATTTTAGACCGTTTCTCATATTATTATTTATTTTATTCTTTGTGTATATTTCATGGTTATTATACTAGTGTTATATTATTTATCTACTCCTCAATTTGAAAAAATGAGTTCGGTCAGGACCCAAAGTTGTGGATTATGAAGGGTGTTAATATTTTTCCTTCGGAATGACTTGAACCCTTACTCAAAATATTTTGGTTCACAGACTATTTTTTTAAAATAATAATTGGTTTTCTAATATCCTTAAAATTAGGTGGCTACTCCTAAATTAAATTATTTTTTCTTTTAAATTCTTTTATTCAATTATTTTTTTCGAGTTATCATAACGTTGCGCTTTCGGGATGTCAACAAAATGACGACTCCACTGGGGATTTTGAGGTTCTAACCATTATGGGTTCATTTTTTCAAATTGAGAAGAATTTTGTTTTATTTGTATTATATCATACTCTTATTTGTATTATGTCATAGACCTTGTATATATTGTTATTTATTTGTAATTTATATGTTTATATTCATTCATTATTTATTTAGTTATATGTACAATATCATTTGCATTCATGGCATGCTTCCATAAACATTAATTTTATATATTTAAATGAATGATTTTTCGAACCCACAACCAATTTTTTTTATATACTTGACCCTTTTTGGAACAAGTGACAATTTATTGGTTCTTGATGCATCCAATGGTTGTCATAAGTTCCAACCCAAGTCGTTCGCTTGGGCCCCAGCTGTCAAAAATCCACTCTCAGTAAACCAAGGTTAGAACGAACCCAATTTCTTATTTAGGTGCATTTTCTTAGGTTGACCTGCTATTTATGATTTATTGGGTCCATTAGAATGTCGTGTTGTATGTACTATTACCCTTTGATTTCAGAATGTTTATTATTGTAGTTTAGTTTATTTGATTGTAAATAAATAGTTTAGAGTTGTTTCCCTGCGTGAAACCTTCATTTATTTATTTGTATATTTTTTCCCCTCATCTTGTATCCCCATTTATTTTATTTGTATAGTTTGTATAATATATTTTTGGGAAAATAGAAAGTGCACATGACATACATTATTTGTTTGTGTAAATATTATATAATTTGTTCCATTCATGTTTATTTGATTTTGTGTAAATACATATATTTTGTTTAAAATGTGATTTTTCTAGTTATAATTGGTTTGAACTACGATTGACCTGATTCTCATTTCAACGGGATACGTAGGCGACGCCAAAATGGCTCGGTCATATTCCCCGTAAGTTTTCATTTTATTACTATAGAAATGGGGACAATTTTTTTAGGTTAAAAAAATAAATAATAAAAAGTTTTTGAACACAAGAATTTGTTGAGGTTGAAACTGAGACAAATTTTTTGAGGACTCATTTTTGAGAAATCGTCAAAACTTCTACCAAGATAGTACTCAAATGCTAGACTTGCAAGATAATACTCTGAGTTTGTGTATTAAATTATTAAGGGACATGCACATTGATCCTTCAAGAATTTCCATGCAATTCAATAAATTCAAACTTAAATCATCATTTAATTCACCTAATTTCTATAGCCCACAATCCAATACAATGAATTTCATCAAAATTAGAAGAACCCATAACTTGAAGAAACTTAAAATTATAAATTAAGGAGTAGGGTTCTTGGGTCTTCATGGATGAAAGGAAATCCATGAATCAAAACCCACATACCTTGAGTTTGATCAAGAGAATTGAAGAATTTAGCAAGCAAGATGATCTTTCCCAATTTTCTTCAAGCTTTCAACAATGGAGGTCAATGGAATTCAAGAAATTTTAGAGAAGATTGAAGAGTGTTTTGATGAGTGAAATAGGATTAGGCTTTGAATTTGGGGTTTTGGAGACTTTGGGGAGGTTAAAAGAGTCATAGGATTAAGCCAATTTACGAAATTATCATTAATGAAGTGGAATAATCACTGAAACACAGTGCCACACGGAAGGCTACTGTTGGCCGTCCAATGGTACACGGTTCGTGTACTGGACCGTCTAACCTGACTTGGTCTCGTCTTCGGCTTGAACTCTCGAGGGACTTTCTGGATCACTTCACGGGGGGTCTCATGGACCGTGTAGCTACACACGGACCATGTACTGGTCCTTGGAGCCACACTTGGTCCAGAGTACAGCCCCAAAACCTTGCCAAGTTTCTGCCCCACTTCACGGGACCCCTCATGGACCGTGGGGTGGTCCGTGGGACTAGACTTGGTCCTTGGCTGGAACCCTGGCCACCAGGATCTCAGTGGTTCACCTCACGAGCACCTCCATGGATCGTGGACCACCACCCGGTCCGTGGTCCAGCCCTTAGCCCATTTCCAGAATCTTGTCTCCAGTGTCCTTCCAATTATGGGTAGTCTCACTGTTTTGTCCATAACCTTCACATACAAACTTCGAATTGAGTGAAACCAGTTGCGTTGCGGAGATAACGCATAAAGCTTCAATTTGATATATATCAGCCCACATAGTTCACCCATACAAAAAGTTATGATTTCTCAAAGCACACTGCCCAACCGGCTTCACAATCTCACCAAAAGGTTCGTTTTGAATCCGGCCACTTAAATTCAACCCATGGCTACCAAAATTTAACCGCGATCATTTTAAAACTATCCTTGACCAACCATTACGAAGTTCAAAAATTTTCAGATCGTTACATTAATTAGTATAAAATATAGTTTATAAAAGAAAAACTAATTATTAAAGAAAACAAAATAAAAGGGATATAAAAATTATAACTCGCAATGTGGTGTTGATGTGGCAGCAAGTATGATACACGACATACTGTGAGAGTAGTGTTACACTTCTAAGGAAATATTAAATTTATTTTTAAGTAGTAAAGATGTGTAATAAGTCGTCATGATAGTTTAAATGTGTAACTGACTTTTTGGGACTAGTTCAAAGGGAAATATATGTCTTTTCCCTTCTTCATAATTCATGTATAAATAGGTATAATCATCGGAATCACAATCTAACTATTTGGAATCAAGACATAGAAATCTATGCTTAGAACTTTGAGAAAAAAAGAGAATTGAGTTGGACTTCATGGATGAATCTAGTCCATGAATGAAGCCCTACATACCTCAAATGAGAATCTCTAAACTTGAAGATGAAATTATAGAAATCCTTTAGTCAAACCTTCAAACCCTAGCTTCAATGGAATTCTTGTTTAGAGAGAGAAATTTTGAGAGCCTTTGAGAGAATTATGAGAGTGAATAAGATAGACTGAGTTAGGAATGGTCTTTATAGGAGTTAGGTCGGTTAAGTTAGTTAGAAGGGCCAAAACGACGCAGTTTAAGAGTTGAACGAATTGAAAATGACCAAAAAACCCTTCATTTAAAATCTCACGGACCCGTCCATGAAACACCTTTCATGGGCCAAATACCATCCACGAGTCGTGCATTGGGTTTGTGGAATACATATCATAAAAATTCAGCTACTGAAAATTGTATTTTGAAACCACGAAACCTCTTCCACAGCCCGTGGTTCCTCATACAGATCGTGAAATCTCTCATAGAGTAAATTCTATACTTAAAAAAAAATTTCAATCTCAAGTTCCTTTCACGACACAGTCCACGAGCCATAAACAAGAGTACGACCCGTATTGTTCATCATGGAATGAATTCCAATAACTCAAAAAAAATTCAACTTTTTAGTCTCAGGTCCACGAGACTTTTCTATGACCCATGGTCCCATCCACAAGCTGCAGATTGACTCGTGAAGTCTGCCAGTCTTAAAATTCTTCATCTTTTTATTTGTTTTCAAGCTTTTGAACATGCAGGGTGTTACAATATCTCCCCTTGGGATCATTCATCCTCGAATGAGACAGAAACAAGCTTGAGTATAGTTAAACATACCAAACAATCTATCATGAATGCAAAAATGCAACATAAACATCATTTTCATAAAATCATCAAACTTACACATCACATATCATTCAAAAATAGCCTCATAATCATGCATGCATGCAATATGGTAAGGAAATACGTATTCGTGAGAATTTTGAGAAATAGATCATATTAGGTACCTTAAGCTTGGATAAGAGGAAAGAGGTAAGGATATCATTTCATCATGTTCGCCTCGACTTCCCAAGTAGCACTCTCAACTTGTTGGTTTCTCCATAACACTTTGACAGATGCAATCTCCTTATTCCTTAATCTCTTCACTTGATGATTTAAATCTCAATTGGTACTTCTTCATAGGTCTAATCCTCCTCAACAGTCACATCCTTCAATGAAACAATAGAATTAGGATCACCCATGCATTTTCTCAACATGGACACATAAAACACCAGATGAACCATAACTAACTTTATAGGCAAATCTAGCTCATAAGCTACTTTCTCAATTTTTTTAACAATCTCATAAGGTCCACTTATCTAGGACTCAGTTTACCCGTTTTACCAAAATGAATTATACCTTTCATAGGTGAAACCTTCAAATACACCAAATTACCTTCTTTAAGCTCAAGATCCCTTCTTCTAACATTTGCATATGCCTTTTGACGACATTTGGTAGCCTTCAACCTTTTCCTTATAACCTTTACTTTCTTCATAGCATCAAGTACTAAATCTAGTCCAATCAAAGATATATCTCCAACCTCAAACCATCCCACTGGGGACCTACACTGCCTACTATACAAAGCTTCAAACGGTTCCATCAATACTTGAATAAAAACTATTGTTATAAGAAAATTCAATAAAAAGTAAGTGATCATCTGTCATGACCCGAAAGTGGGGCCTAGATGTGACATGGCAAAGGAGAACCCGAAAGTCCTCGATCAAACCATGATAGCATCATTACTCACATCATCGATTCGGAAGCGCAAAAAAATAAACACATAACACATAATTCTAGGGGAAATGGGACTTTGGACTCAAGCTATGGGGATGTTGTCGGGAATGGGATGAGCATGAATCACATAGCACATAACAAGTATTTCTAAGGGGCGGGTAAGTAAGACTCAAGCTATGGGGGCATACCGGGTTAGGAGACTTTCCACATAAGCATATTCCCAACATTCACAAGCCCATAAACATAATCATAAGCATAATTGAAACATCATTTCCATAAACACATCCCAATAGTCATAACATCCCAAATAAGCATAATACAACGTGCAAGAGTCTACCATGTCTAACATAGCCTCTACATAAGATAGAGCGGGGCCTTGACATAATTCGGGCTCACCCTTAAGTCATAAGGAAAACAAGTAAAACAATACAAAGAGGAGGAAAGTAGATATTGCCCTTGAACAAAGGGCTCACCACAAGCAATTAGCTTCAAGGAGATCACTCGTCGTTCAACGGTAGATAGAGGTCGTCACCAGTCCCTACATAGTTAGAATATGTAGACAAAGAGTATGGGTTAGCACATTAAAGCACTAAGTATGCGGGCATGCAAATGTGTGTGCACATGAACCTATAACAACCTACATGACAAAGGCACATACATAGAAGAGAATATAAGAAAGAATAATATATCAATATGCCATGATGACCATGATGCATGAAATACCATAATGCTCATAGTATAAAAGGGATGGAACCATAACCAACATCCAAACTCATGTGAGCTACAACATGAACTTTCCCGATGAGGCTTTCCATTGGATCAGAAAAGATTACTTGCCAAAGGTAATCTACATCACACCTTACGGGCCTTCCATTTCAGTGTGATGGCCACCTTCCTTACAACCTGGTCATTTCAGGAGGATTTACATAACATAACATATCTTATCATATCATATCAAAGCATACCTTACAGGCCTCCCATTTCGGTAGCAACCTACGTTGGCACATAGTTTCGGGAAAGGAGTGGGACCCTTGGGGATAGCCAACTTACCACTCCAATCCTTCTCGATACTAAGTCATCATCCCAAAAGAATACATATACATATACATTCTTTAAAATGAAAACTTGACACTTGAACATCAAACCATGTATATTTCGGCTTAAAAGTCAAAATCACTTTCATTACTCTTATGCATACTTAACAAGAGTCATATACTTTTCATAATCATGCTTCATTGGGCTAAA
>JBCEWC010022105.1:0-10170 GCA_038996855.1 Solanum aculeatissimum | reverse complement strand
GGGAAAGGGGGGTGGGACGGGTCATTTGAAAAATCATTTGATGCATTGTTGTAAATTAGAATTTTTACAAGCTCAAGCAATAGTTGATGCGAAAAAATATGGAACTTCCCTTCCCGAACCATCCGTAGGAGTAGGAGGTTCAAACATGGTTCAATCACAATTAAATTCTGGTAATATTTTCGGTCCCAGTACAAATCACACTTATAGTAGACAACGAGACCTAGACGAACTTGCTAAAATGATTGTTGTTACTGATAATATTTACGGTCCCAGTATCTTTCTATGTTGTCATCTGTCTTATGCTTTATTTTGTATACCCATCTACATTCAATAGTCTTCTTACCAAGAGACAATAATATAAGGTCCCAAGTATTGTTGTCATGAAGTGCAACCAACTTTTGTGTAATTGCTGCTTGTCAGGCAGGATCCATGGTTGCTTCATCAAATGATGATGACTCACAGTCATGTGATACACTTAACACAAAAGATTGACTGTTAGGATATAGTAATTCAGAAGCTATATGAAGATGTTTGTCAAAGGATGCATGCAATGAATGATGAGATGTTGTAGGTTTAGGTTGATGTGTGGTGTAGGAATAATCATTAAGATATGTGGGGACCTTGTGGGTTTTAATAGATCTTCTAATAGGAAAAGTGTGTTCTTGTGGATTGATGTGCGGGAATTATGGACTGTTATGATAACAATGAGTAGACCCATCAGAAAATGGATGAGCCTTCTATCCTGCTCTGCCTTATACATGTTTTCTTTTCCTCCACAATTACAAGCACAATTACATTGACTTTTAGCACTCAAGCTACTCAACTCCTCCCATAGCTTCTTCATCCTAGTGTAATACACAGTTATATCCAGCACACTTTGACTCAAGTCATTGATTTCCTTCTGGATTTGATACAATTCAATCCATTAGTCTGATCATAATGATCTTCTAATTACCCCCTTCACAATTCTGAGGAATCACAAACATACTTCACATTGTCTGCAATTTCTTTTCTAAGAGAATTTAGAATTCAGGATGTGACCATATTGTCACATTTTTTCCACTAACAATATTAAGGTAAATTAATGATCGATCTCTTACATTCTCCATTAATAAATCTCAATTTGTTCTTCACAAACAAAGATCTCATCACACCTCTTCTCCATGACCTATATGCCTCTCCCTCGAACACTGTTGGAACAAGTGAGAGGCTTGGACTTTAGATGGATGAATGTAAAGAGGACTACTTACATCGATGATATTATTTCCTGTAGAATTAGATACGTGATCTGTAACCTCCACCATGACGGACTGAAGTTGATAAATCTGATATTATTCTTTGAGGAATCAACCTGAGATTATGAAGAACAACTGAAGAATCTAGTGAGAGCAACCTGGCTCTGATGCCATGTTGAGAAGAACACTGATTCAACATTCGAAAAATAGAGATCAGTCATAGAGAATTGTCCATGCTTCAATGTAGAAGGAATCTGATGAGAGAGGAATCTTTGTGCTATTATATTGAATGAAAATCAGTGAGTCTTTACATTGATCATCATCTATTTATAGAGTAATCAAACAAACTCTAACAACTCTCTATCAACTCTAACAACCTTCTAACTAACACATGTGGGCAGTAACTAACACTTAACTAATTCTGATAAACTAACTAACAGTCATACAACTAATAATTAATCTCAACAGATCACTTCTGTCAAAATTAAACTACTATAGTCTATTAAAAATTTAAAAGCCATGTATAATAAATTTAAATATCAGCAGAGCAATTGGAGCAAATTGGCACAGGAGGGGATCCAGTCCCCTTACCTGTATCGACAATGAGTTATTGATTTAACAGTTCTGGTAATAATTAATATTTTTCGTTTGAGTTATTGATTTTTAATGGTTTTAATTTTTTCTTAACGAGTTAACCGATAATTCACCAATAAATTAAATAATTATTTTTGTACTATTTGATATATAAAGTCCTTGATAGTTTCACATTTTTAATTTTTACAGTCTCAAACTCTTAGTTATTTTACAATGTGACAGTGTTTGCTTTTGAGCAAAATGCAATTTGTCAACTCATTTTGTATGGTTTATATGATCTGTCACATTGTTTCTAAGTAATTTTCAATAAAGAATTTTTTTTGTTAAATCTTAACGGTTAAATCAATAATCGAACCAAATCGAACCAATAATATATTGATGGTTCTATAACGATTTAGTATATCTACAAACCGATAATCGATAAGTTGAACCGATAAACTTCAAGACCGAACTGAGCTGACCAATATGAAGTCCTAATACAATCTCCATTATTTTTATTTAAAAATTTTAATTTTAATTTTATCTTTAACATTAGTTATTTTAAAATAAAAAATATAAAATTTTATTAAGAAATCATTAATGCATCAGTGGACTTTACTTTTACCCTTCATTTATATCAATATACATTAAATTAACTTAGGAAAAAATATTAATACACTAATTAATGATGAGGTAAAATAGAAAAAAAAAATTAATTCTATTCTAATTTAAGAAGTACTTATATAATATGAGACAAATATTTATAAAAAAAATGTTAATATGTAAGAAAAATGAACGCATAGATGTCGATCTAAATCCGCCTCTAACTGCGTGACCAAAAATAAATAAATAAAGCTTTTCAATAATTTCAAAAGTATTTACCTTTTTATAGTTCGATGAGCTACTCCTATTCCCAACGTCTCTACTCTATAGGTTTCAGAGTTGCTACGTATGCTGACACACTGCTTCAGTAGTAAAATTATTTTATTTTTACTTAAAAATTTTAATACTCCCTCTGTCCATTTTTACTTGGCTCCTATATTATTTTAGGATGTCCAACAATACTTGTTCAATTTATGAAATCAAGAGATAATTTTACACTTAGTTCCTAATTTATCCTTGTCATTAATTATAGTTATTTCCCTATTATATTTTTCAATACATTGCATTAATTATATTCAAAGAGTGATTTGGTAAAATTACACCTATCATTTACTATTTCTTAATCCCTATACCAAATCAATAGGGGCCAAGTAAAGTTAGACGGAGAGAGTATGAATTTGGAATCGGATATGAACCCAATTTCCAAGAAAATAACGTACTCTTTTATCGAGGCACAAACGTAGATGGTGCATTATGAGAAATATTGTGTGCTTGACAAGTGGATTCCATATTTGACAAGTGGACGGAGCAATAATGAATTTCATCCAACTTTATCTATTATCAACCGTTTTTCATCCTCATCGTCAATTTATATTTAGTATTTTTTTAACAGTTTATCTATTTCTGAGATACTGATAAAATTTACATATATTTTATTTTTTTCATACTTTATTTATGAAATTACATTGGATATTTTTATATTATTATATTTATTATTAATTTAGTTTATTCCTTATTGTCAACATGCTAAATTAATTAAATATTTATTATTATTTTTGATTAGTTAGGTTTTGATCCTTAAGTTAAGAGTTTGATTTAATAAGTACAATACAAATTTTTTTATATTAATTACTTTATTTAAGATTAAATTACTTTGAAATTTTTTAAAAAGAGTTCATGCAATAAATTATAAAAAAAAAATTCTATTTTTGTCTCAATTAAATCTAAATTTTTAAAAAATATAATATTAATTTGTGAGAAGAAAAAATATGGTGCAATAAAAAACAAAAAAGACTAGTTTGTGTTGCCCATGAAAGTAACACTAAGATTTAAAACATAGGAATTGGTAAGATGTTATTACTATTATATAATTAAAAATAAAATAGTAATTGTAGTATAATTAAATTCGATTTAATCATTAAACATAATCCTAAAATTGAAAAATCAAATCAACATAAAAATCTATAAAATCATTAACCCAATATTGATACATTAATAATATTATTTTTGATTTAATTTATCAACCAAAATTGATTTTTACACATTCCTAAATTTTAGTAAAAGCCAATTTGGAAAGCCATCGATTGGTATAATTACATTTTTTTATCTATTTGGTTGATTAAGTGATTACTTTTTTCGATTCTTTTTATATGTAATTTTTATTTTTAAAATTTAATATAACTTTGTAATAGCTTGCTTGTAGTTAGTCTGTAATTACATTGTGCAAACAAACAAGTCAAAGTAATTACTAGGCTGATATTATATCCGTCTCATATTATATGAACATCTTTCTATAAATATTTGTCCCATATTATCTGGACACTTACTTAATTATGATAGAATTAATTATTATTTTTCCATTTTACCCCCTCCATTAATTAGTGCATTAATAGTTTTTTCTAACTTAATTTAATGTACATTGAAATAAATAAAGGGTAAGATGGTAAAGTTCACTAGTGCATTGATAATTTCTTAATAATCGTGTAAAATAGAAAATGCCCTTATAATATGGGGCAGAGGGAGTAATTACACCAATTCTAATTACCAAGTGACTTTTCAAACAAACCTTACATGAATTTGCTAATCGAAGTATGTGTTATTCGAGAACGTATCGTATTACCATATCAAAATTAAATTTTTTGATAATTTTTATGTTACGGAATATGTATGATATTTAATACTTCCTCTGTTTAAAAAAGAATAACCTTGTTTGACTGGGTACAAAGTTTAAGAGAACAAAGAAGACTTTTTAATTTTGTGGTCCTAAATTAAAATTATATCAAACGTACCAAAATACTCTTTAATCTTGTGATCTTAAATATGTCACGTGAAAAGTTAAAACTAAAGTTTATCAAAAAAAAAAGTCATTCTTTTTTAAATAAATCAAAAAGGAAAGTAGGTCTTTTATTTAAGCAGAGAGAGTATGTATTATTAAAAAATCTTAGTAGTTAATATATGTTGAGTTGTGGTTTTTGATGGTAGGTCATTTTATGTGGACTAATTCAACCCATTTAGAATGAATTTTTTTTTTTAAAAAGGAGAAAATTTCATAAAAGATGGTAAGAATTTTTGCTATTTACATAATATATATTGTTATTTTTGTGTATCAGAGTTTTGACGCAATTGTATCACAAATATAACTCAGGTTGTTACCATTAACTGTGTAACTCCTTAACTAACACAAGTAATTAGTACAATAATGTGACCAATTATATTAATTTATGAAATTTACAATATTGATTTGCTGTAGAATTATAAATGAGATACCAGTAACAATCTATCCTCAATAAATTCAATTGACTTTATTTTCTTTTTATTTATTGAAATTGTGGATTAAAGTATCAAAGTTAATCTATTGTGATGGTGTATCAATTATGTCAATCATTTAAATTTTGATATAACATTTCAAAATATGAAACACGGAGAACAATTACATAGACTATGTATTATGTATCATGATACCTTTTCAACCTATGATGTATCATGATGTCTTTTGAATACATTAAATCAAGATACATTTATGATAGATAATGTATCATGATACCTTCATGATATTTTATATATTGATATTTTTTTATACATAAGGTATTATGATATTTTTTTGATACATTGCATAATGATAACTTTTCAATGTATAACGTATATTGATATATTTTTTGATACATTGTATTTTTTTTAATATATGATGAATCATGATGCCTTTTCGATACATGATGTATCATGATACAGTAGATACGTCACAAGAAACACTTGATACTTTATGTTTGAATGACTTTTCTTCAACAATAGTCTTGTCATTGAAAGAAGAAATACGTAAATATACTTAACATTAATTAAATTTTACCTTTTATGAATTCATTTAGGCGCAAATTTAGAAAAATCTCTTATTTGAACTTGAAGAAATAAGAAGTAAATCGTGCTAAAATGATAGAATTAGAATGTGAGTGTCACACCCCGAGAGGATACCCTAAGCGTGGTTGACACTCAAAAAATTATTACTGGTTCCCAAGCAAATCACTTGACTTGATAACTTATTCAACCAATAGGAGACTCAATGAAATTAAGAAGTACTAAGTGGGCTCTTAGACATCACAATCAATAAAAGAATAACTTTCAAAAGTAACTCTAGATATAACTCAAACCATAATTTTATATTAATAAGAATAGTTTTAAAAAATAGACTCAAATGTAACATCATCTAACTTAACTTATGAGTCTCTATCAACTCATAAGAAGGCGTTGAGACAATTCCAAGACTACCTCAAAGAACTACTCAAATAATGAAACAACTGAAATAAAAAGTAATCCTCCGAATGCAAGGAGGTCTCACCACTTCTTTGGTGCATCAACATACAAAGGATAGGGACTAAGGGATAAGTTTTCATAGAAGCTTAGACATCACATAGTGTGTACATAACATAAGTATCCAAGAACACCTCTAAACATGAGTAGGACAGGGCCAAGATATGTCCCAGGCTCACCCTCAAAATAAGAAGTAAAGTAATAATGTATCACCATAACACGCTAGATAGAAAATGGATACTGCCCTCGAACCAGAGGACTCACCACAATTCAATGTCTTTAAGAACGGAACTAGCCACGAGGAGGTGAATGAGGAAGTGCTCCGATCTCTACCTGGTTAGATCATTAGGTAAAAAGAATGCATTAGTACTTTTTGAACGTACTAGTATGTGAGATGCAATGCAACATTAGATCATATGTTAAGATGCATAATCATATACCATAGAAACAAGCTCAATATGAGATGCATGAGTAATGCTTTGATGAAACCATGCATGAAAGATAACACATAACTTCATGACATATCATACATATATGGGATAAAACCGTAATCGATATATAAGATCATGCGAGCTAATACATGGAATTCAATGAACTCTTTCCATTGAAAAAAGGAGAATCTGCTTGCCAAGGTAAAACATTATTAACTTGCACATGCATCTTTAGTGAATAAAATGGCCTACCGTGGATCACTAGCCTAACCTACAAGGGCTCCTATGGTGACACATAGTTAATGAGATATGAGGCTACTTTTAGGATTCCCTTACCAAATTTCACCACCATGCCCCATTCGGTGCTAAGTCATTCTCACGAAATACATTTGAAAACATATGCATAATTACATTCATTCATAAACTTGTAAACATAGCATCATCATATAAGTAGTAGCTTATTAAAACTTAAGATCCATTATGTTAGAATTATCCTTATCACAAAGGGATCTATCTTTTGGTGAGAATTACGCTTATCACCATTTTAACATTCATAAGAGGGATTCATAATTTCATAACTTCATAACTTTCATAACATGTAAATGAACTCTCATCATTAGGAAGTCATACTTCATTAGAAACTCAATATGACAATTGAGTGGGTTAATGCATGTAAGCTTTAAATCATGAAACTCAAGAGGATTATGCAATAATGGAGTGAAAATCATCAACTTAAAATATTCTCAACCACCCACCATAATTATACATATCATCTTTCAAGCCTAGATATGGAAACATGAAATTCATCTTCTAAAATCATCAACTTCATAGTATCTCATGATACCATAACACTCATAACTTTAAATATCATAAATTGGCTCATAATAGAAAATCCTTAAAGTCAATTCATACAATTTCATTCAATAGATAAAGATTCTCAACATAAATCATGCATAATAGGAGTAATAGAAAGTACCCATAAGAAATTAATCTTAAAATTTGAAGTATTGAGTAAAATAGGTTTTGGGACTCCATGGGTGGAAGAATCCATAGATGAAGAACCCACATACCTTAAGGTCTTTAAACTTGACGAATAAAACTTGAAGAATCTTGAGGAATCAGTTTGAGCCTTGACCTTTAATGGAAGAACTTGAAACGCTAAGAGCTTGTAAAATTTTAGTAAGATGAATAATGGAAGGTTTTCAGAGGATTTAGAGAGAGTTTGAGAGAGATTTGGGACTAAAAATGATGAAATTTTTGGAGATTCACGCATATATGGGTGTTGGTATATGTCTCAATTTCCCTCACTTAATTTTGAAAATTTTAAAAAAAGTTTACACATGGATGGAACAAGTGGGCGACACGGACTTGCTCCCGCTTAGGTCATTTTCCCCCTGTTTTGACCTAGGAATGAGTTTAATCCCCTTTTGTACTATCTAGGACTATCTCTGCGATGCGGAGAGGTTATGTACCCTGCTGGAAAGCACAATTTCATGCAAAAAATTATATTTTGATACAATTGACCTAAAAATCAAGAGAGACCCTTTTCCTATACAATTTTGCCTCCTAAAAAAGAATACGACTTGGATTTATCAAAAAATATATGAATTTTATGATATTCAAGAAGTACGCCATAAGGACATTCCAAGTCGTGCGGGAGGTGTTACAATATCTCCTCCTTGGTAACATTCGTCCCCGAATATTATGAAAATACGCTTGAGAGGAATGACAAGACACTTTTCAACCCTAACATAAATGTATTAATGCAACTTAAACATCATCTTCATAAAATCTCAAACTTATGAGTTGAATATCATCAAAACATGTTACCATGAGTATAAATGCATGGAACTTGACATCTAAGGGCTGAAATACATGGCTTGTAACTTTAAACATGATTATCTTATTGCCTTTGACTTGAGTTGAATGGAAAAATGGGGATATCGTTTCATCATGTCCGCTTCCGCTTCTCAAGTCACACTTTTAACTTGTTGGTTCCTCCAAAGGGATTTAACGGATGCTAGAACCTTGTTCCTCAATCTCTTCACTTGTCTATCTAATATATCAAGTTTTCCTCAACACTCACATCATCCAATGGAACCATAGAGCTTGGATCTCCCATGAACTTCCTTAAAATTGACACGCAGAACATCAGATGAATCATATTCATTGCCAATGGCAACTCCAACTCAAATGCCACTTTTTCAACCCTTCTCACGATTTTATAAGGCCCTACATACCTAAGGCTCAACTTTATTTTCTTGACAAATTGGAACACACCTTTTATGGGTGACACCTTCAAGTAGATTCAATCACCAACACTAAACTCAAGGTCCCTTCTCCTCATATTAGAATAGGACTTTTATCTATTTTGAGCTGTCTTCAATCTTTCTCTTATGAGCCTTAATTTTCCCATGGCATCCATAACCAAATCCATGAAATCAAGGATATTTCACCAACTTTAAAACCATCCAATCGGTGACCTACATCATCTACCATATAGAGCCTCAAATGACTCCATCTCAATACCTAAATGGAAACTATTATTGTAGGCAAACTCGATGAGAGGTAGATGATATTATCCCAACTTCCTTTGAATTTCAAAATACAAGCCCTCAACATATCCTCTAATATTTGAATGGTTCTTTTGGCTTGCCCATCGATTTGAGGATGGAAGGCGGTGCGTAACTTCATTTTGGTACCAAGACCGCTTTGGAATGACTTTCAAAAGTGAGAGGTGAATTGAGTACCATGATCCAAAATCATGGAAAATGGAATCCAATGCAACCTCACCAACTCCCAAATATATAACTTGGCATAATCTTCAACACCAAAAGTTTTCTTAACCGGAAAGAAATGAGTCAATTTCGTCATCCGATCCACTATCACCCATATAGAATCAAAATGTTTCTTGGTCTTAGGCAACCAACTATAAAATCCATATTTATCTCTTCCCACTTCCAAGTTGGAATCTCAATATTTTAAGCCAAGCCACCCAACCTTTGGTGTTCCACTTCAACTTATTGACAATTGTAGCATTCAACCACAAATTTAACAACCTCCTTCTTCATTCCTTTACACCAACACACTTACCTCAAGTCTCTATACATCTTAGTGGAACCAGGGTGAATGGAGTAGGAAGAATTGTGAGATTCTTGAAATATCTAATTTCTCAACCCATCAACATCTGACACATATAATCTCCCTTGGTAATGAAGCACCCTATCTGCCCCTTGGGAGAAGACCTCTACCTTTCCTTCCTTCACCAAGGCCTTCAATTAAACCAAGGCGGGATCAATGTCTTGTTTTAACTTGACATCATCAATCAATGATGACTTAGAACAATTCAATACTATTACACTACCATTTCCAACATTATTCAAATTTAGACTCAATCTAGACAACCTATGAACTTTCTTTGCTAATTCCCTCTTTCCATGTCACGACCCCGTTAGGGGGTCTAGGTGTGACATGGCGAAGGAGAACCCGAAGGCTCTCGATCAAGCCATCATAGTACCAAACTAACT
>JBCEWC010022104.1:0-10171 GCA_038996855.1 Solanum aculeatissimum | reverse complement strand
TGCAATGCATATGACAAGTGAAGTATGACCAAGCAACATGTCAAGGGGACAAGTGATACGAAAAGATTGCACGTAGCCAAAGAGTAATATAACAACATTGCACCCAGCCTATTAATCAGGTCCAAGCGGTTCCTAGCACCCTCGACCCGATAATCGAGATTCTACCAGTTCGGACTCGGGCCGGCCTATTACTAGGGTTTCGACTGGTTCGGACATTAGGGTCGAGATTCAAGCGGTCCGGACTAGGCCTGCCCCATTAATCGTATTCCCTGTGGTTCCTGACACACTCGGCCCGCTAATCGAGATTCGACCGGTTCGGACTCGGGCCGACCCATTACTAGGGTTTCGACCGGTTCAGACTTTAGGTTATGGTTTCGAGCGGTCCGGACTCGGCCCGGCCTATTAATCGAGTTCCCAGCGGTTCTTGGCACCCATGGCCCACTAATCGAGATTCGATCAGTTCGGTCTCGGATCGACCCATTGCTAGGGTTTCAACCGGTTTAGACTTTAGGGTCGGATATTGAGCGGTCCGGACTCGGCCCAACCCATTAATCGGGTTCCCAGCGGGTCCTGGAACCCTCGGCCCGCTAATCAAGATTCGACCAGTTCGGGCTCGGGTCGGCCCATTACTAGGGTTACGACCGGTTCAGACTTTAGGGTCGGGTTTCGAGCGGTCCAGACTCGGCCCGACCCATTAATCGGGTTCGCAGTGGTTCCTGGCACCCTCGATTCGCTAATCGAGATTCAACTGGTTTGGGCTCGAGCCTTCCCATTACTAGGGTTTTGGCTGGTTTGGACTTTAGGGTCGGGTTTCGAGCAGTACGGACTCGCCTGACCCATTAATCGGGTTCCTAGCGATTCTTGGTACCCTTGGCCCGCTAATCGAGATTCGACCAGTTCAGGCTCAAGCTGGCCCATTTCTAGGGTTTCGATCGCTTCAGACTTTAGGATCGGGTTTCGAGTGGTCCCGACTCGGCCCGACCCATTAATCGGGTTCCCAGCGGTTCCTGGCACCCTCGGCCCGCTAATCGAGATTCGACCGGTTCAGGAACGGGCCAGCCCATTACTACGGTTTCGACCAGTTCAGACTTTAGGGTCGGGTTTCGAGCGGTCCTAACTCGGCCTGACCCAATAATTAGGTTCCCAGCAGTTCCTAGCATCCTCGGCCCATAAATTGAGATTCGACCAGTTCAGACTCGGGTCGGCCCAATACTACGGTTTCGACTGGTTCAGACTTTAGGGTCGGGTTTCGAGCGGTCTGGACTCGACCCGGCCCATTAATAAGGTTCCCAGCGTTTCCTGGCACACTCGGCCCACTAATCGAGATTTGATCATTTCGGACTAAGGCTGACCCATTACTTGGGTTTCGACCGGTTCGAACTTTAGGGTCAGGTTTTGAGCGGTTCGGACTCGGCCCAGCCCATTAATCGGGTTCCCAGCGGTTCTCGCACCCTCGACCCGCTAATTGAAATTCGACCAGTTCGAGCTCGGGTTCGGGTCGGCCCATTACTAGGGTTTCGACCGGTTAGGACTTTTGGGTCGGGTTTCAAGAGGTCCAGACTCGGCCCGACCCATTAACCAAGTTCCCAGTGGTTCCTGACACACACGGCTCGCTAATCAAAATTCGACCGGTTTGGGCTCGGGCCTGCCCATTACTAGGGTTTTGACTGGTTCTGTCTCTAGTGTTCGGTTTCAAGTGGTCAGGATTCGGCCCGGCCCATTAATCGGGTTCCCAGTGGTTCCTAGCACCCTCGGCCCACTGGTCGTGATTCGACCCGTTCGGACTCGGGTCGACACATTACTAGGTTTTGGACCGGTTCAGACTTTAGGGTCGGGTTTCGAGAGGTCCAAACTCAGCCCAGCCCATTAATCGAGTTCCCAGCGGTTCCTGGAACCCTCAGCTCGCTAATCAATATTCGACCGGTTCGGACTCGGGCCGACCCATTATTTGAGTTTCGATCGGTTCGGACAATAGGGTCGGCTTTCAAGAGGTCCGGACTCGGCCTGACCCATTAATCGGGTTCCAAGCAGTTCCTGGCACCCTCGGCCTACTAATCGAGATACGACCGGTTCGAACTTGGGTCGGCACAATACTAGGGTTTCGACCGGTTCGGACTTTAGGGTCAGGTTTCGAGCGGTCCGGACTCCGCTCGACCCATTAATCGTGTTCCCAGCGGTTCCAGGAAGCCTCGTCCTGCTGATCGAGATTCGACCAGTTCGAACTTTAGGGTCGGGTTTTGAGCGGTCTGGACTCAGCCCATCCCATTAATCGAGTTTCCAGCGGTTCCTGGCACCCTCGGCCCGCTAATCGAGATTCATCCGATTCGGACTTGGGTCGACCCACAACTAGGGTTTCGACCGATTCAGACTTTAGCATCGGGTATCGAGCGATATGGACTCGGCCTGGCCTAATAATCGGGTTCCCAGTGGTTCCTTGCACCTTCGGCCGTTAATCAAGATTCGGTCGGTTCGGACTCGGGATGACCCACTATTAGGGTTTCGACCGGTTCAGATTTTAGGGTCGGGTTTTCAGCGGTCCGGACTCGGCCAGACCCATTAATTTGATTCTCAGTGGTTCCTGGCAGCTTCGGCCCTCTAATCGAAATTCGACCGGTTCGGACTCGAGCCGACCCATTACTAGGGTTTCGACCGGTTAAGACTTTAGGGTCGGGTTTTGAGTGGTCCGGACTCGGCCCGGCCCATCAATCGAGTCCCAGTGGTTCCTGGCAGCCTCGGCCCGCTAATCGAGATTCAACTCGTTTGGACTCGGGTCGGCCCATTACTAGGATTTCAACTGGTTCAGACTTTAGGGTCGGGTTTAGAGCGGTTCGGACTCGGCCTAGCCCATTAATCGGGTTCCCAGCAGTTCTTGGCACCCTCGGCCCGTTAATCGAGATTCGATCGGTTCTGACTTGGCCGGCCCATGACTAGGGTTTCGACCGGTTCAGACTTTAGGGATGGGTTTCAAGCGGTCTGGACTCAGCCTGACCCATTAATCGGGTTCCCAGTTATTCCTGGCACCCTCGAGATTTTACTGGTTCAGACTCGGGCCGACCCATTGTTAGGGTTTCGACTAGATCAGACTTTAGGGTCAGGTTTCGAGCAGTCCGAACTTGGCCCAACCTATTAATTGGGTTCTCAATGATTCCAGGCACCCTCAGATCGCTAATCTAGGTTCAACTGGTTCGGACTCGAGTCGACCCATTACTAGGATTTCAACCGGTTCAGACTTTAGGGTCGGGTTTTGAGCGGTTCGGACTCCGCCCGGCCGATTAATCGAGTTCCCAGCGGTTCCTGGCACCCTCGGCCTGCTAATCAAGATTCGACCGGTTCAAACTCGGGCTGGCCCATTACTAGGGTTTCGACCGGTTCAGACTTTAGGGTCGGGTTTCGAGCGGTCCGGACTCGGGCCGACCATTTAATCGGGTTCCTAGCGGTTCCTGGCACCCTCAGCTCGCTTATCAAGATTTGATCGGTTCAGACTCAGGTCGGCCCATAATAGGGTTTCGACCGGTTCAGACTTTAGGGTCGGGTTTAGAGTGGTACAGACTCGGCCCAGCACATTAATAGGGTTCCCAGCGAATCCTGGCACCCTCGTCCCTCTAATCAAGTTTCGATCGGTTCAAACTTGGGTCGGCCCATAACTATGGTTTCGACCAATTCTGACTTTAGGGTCGGGTTTCGAGCAGTCTGGACTTGGCCCAACCTATTAATAAGGTTCCCAGTGTTTCCTGGCACCCTCGGCCCACTAATCGGGATTCGATCGGTTCGGACTAGGGTCGGCCCATTACTTGGGTTTCGACCGGTTCAAACTTTAGGGTCGGATTTCGAGCGGTTCGAACTTAGCCCGGCCTATTAATCGGTTTCCCAGCGATTCTGGCACCCTCGGCCTGCTAATCGAGATTCGACCAGTTCGGGCTCCGGCCGACCCATTACTAGGGTTTCAACCGATTCGGACTTTTGGGTCGGGTTTTGAGCGGTCCAGACTCGGCCCGACCCTTTAATCGAGTTCCCAGAGGTTCTTGGCACCCACAGCCCGCTAATCGAGATTCGACCGGTTCGGGCTCGGGCCTGCCCATTACTAGGGTTTCGACTGGTTCCGACTTTAGGGTCCGATTTCGAGTGTTCAGAACTCGGCTCGGCCTATTAATCGGGTTCCCAGTGGTTCTTGGCACCCTCGGCCTGCTAATCGAGATTCGACCCATTCGGACTCGGGTCGACCCATTACTAGGTTTTCGACCGGTTCAAACTTTAGGGTCAGGTTTCGAGCGGTCCGGACTCGGCCCGGCCCATTAATCGGGTTCCCAGCGGTTCCTAGCACCTTCAGCCCACTAATCGAGATTCGACCGATTCAGACTCGGGCCGACCCATTATTAGAGTTTCGATCTGTTCGGACTTTAGGGTCGGGTTACAAGCGGTCCGAACTCGGCCTGGCCCATTAATCGGTTTTCCAGCAATTCCTGACACCTTCGACCTGCTAATCGAGATCCGACCGGTTCGGACTTGGGCCGACACATTACTAGGGTATCGACCGGTTGTGACTCGGGTCAACCCATTACTAGGGTTTCGACCGGTTCAGACTTTAGGTTATGGTTTCAAGCGGTCCGTACTCGGCCCGGCCTATTAATTGGGTTCCCAGCGGTTCCTTGCACCCTTGGCCCACTAATTGAGATTCGATCAGTTCGGTCTCGGGTCGACCCATTGCTAGGGTTTCAACCGGTTTGGACTTTAGGGTCGAATATCGAGCGGTCCGAACTTGGCTCGGCCCATTAATCGGGTTCCCAGCGGTTCCTGGCACCGTCGGCCTGCTAATCGAGATTCGACCAGTTCGGGCTCGGGTAGGCCATTACTATGGTTTCGACCAGTTCAGACTTTAGGGTCGGGTTTCGAGCGGTCTAGACTTGGCCCGAACCATTAATCGGGTTCGCAACGGTTCCTGGCACCCTCGGTCCGCTAATAGAGATTCGATCGGTTCGGGCTCAAGCCTGCCCATTACTAGGGTTTCGGGTGGTTCGGACTTTAGGGTCGGGTTTCGAGCAGTACAAACTCGCCCGAACCATTAATCGGGTTCCTAGCAATTCCTGGCACCCTCGGCTCGCTAATCGAGATTTGACCGGTTCAGGCTCGAGCCGACACATTTCTAGGGTTTCAACCGGTTCGGACTTTAGGGTCGGGTTTCGAGCGGTCCAGACTCGGGCCGACCTATTAATCGGGTTCCCAGCAGTTCCTGGCACCCTCGGCCCGCTAATCAAGATTCGATCGATTCAGGCTCGGGCCGGCCCATTACTAGGGTTTCGACTGGTTCAGACTTTAGGGTCGGGTTTCGAGATGTCCGAACTCCGCCCGACTCATTAATCGGGTTCCCAGCGGTTCTTGGCAACCTCGGCCTATTAATTGAGATTTGACCAGTTCGGACTCGGGTCGGCCCAATACTAGGGTTTCGACCGGTTCAGACTTTAGGGTCAGGTTTTGAGCGGTTCGGACTCGGCTCGACCCATTAATCTTGTTCCCAACGATTCTTGGATGCCTCAGCCCGCTAATCGAGATTCGACCGGTTCGAAAATGGGCTAGCACAATACTAGGGTTTCGACCGGTTCATACTTTAGGGTCAGGTTTCGAACGGTCCGGATTCGGCTCGACCCATTAATCGTGTTCCCAGCAGTTCCTGGCAGCCTCGGCCTGCTAATCAAGATTCTACCATTTCAGGACTTTAGGGTCAGGTTTCGAGCGGTCTGGACTCGGCCCAGCCCAATAATCGGGTTCCCAGCGGTTTCTAGCACCCTCGGCCCGCTAATCGAGATTCGTCTGATTTGGACTCGGGCTGACCCATAACTAGGGTTTTGATCGGTTCGGACTTTATGATCGGGTATCGAGTGGTATGGACTCAACTCGGCCCATTGATCGGGTTCCCAGCGGTTCCTGGCACTCTTGGCCCGTTAATCGAGATTTGACCGGTTTAGACTCGGGCCGACCCATTATTAGGGTTTTGACCAGTTCAGATTTTAGGGTCGAGTTTCCGGCGGTCCGGACTCGGCCCGACCCATTAATTCAATTTCCAATGGTTCCTGGAAGCCTCGGCCCACTAATCGAAATTAGACCGGTTAGGACTCGGGCCGACCTAATACAATGATTTCGACTGGTTCAGACTTTAGGGTCAGGTTTCGAGCAGTCCGGACTCGGCCCGGTCCGTTAATAAAGTGTCAGCGGTTACTGGCAGCATTGGCCCACTAATCGAGATTTGACCGGTTCGGACTCAGGCCGATCCATTACTAGGGTTTCGACTGGTTCAGACTTTAGGGTCGGGTATCGAGTGTTCCGGACTCGGCTCGGCCCATTAATCGAGTTCCCAGCGGATCCTGGCACCCTCGGCCTGCTAATCGAGATTCAGCCGGTTTGGACTCGGGTCGGCCCATTACTAGGGTTTTGACCGGTACAGACTTTAGGGTCGGGTTTCGAGCAGTCCGGACACGGCCCGACCTATTAATTTGGTTTCTAACGATTCCTGGCACCCTCGGCCTGCTAATCGAGATTTGACCGGTTCGGACTCGGGTCGCCCCATTACTAGGGGTTCAACCGGTTCGGACTTTACGGTCGGGTTTCGAGCGGTTCGGACTCGGCCCAGCCTATTAATCTGGTTCCCAGCGGTTCCTAGCACCCTCAGCCCGCTAATCGAGATTCGACCGGTTCAGACTCAGACCGGCCCATTACTAGTGTTTCGACCGGTTTGAACTTTTGGGTCAGGTTTCGAGCCGTCCGGACTTGGCTGGCCATTTAATCGGGTTCGCAGCGGTTCCTGGCACCCTCTGCCCGTTAATCGAGATTCGACCAGTTCGGAGTCGGGTCGTCCCATAATAGGGTTTCGATCGGTTCAGACTTTAGGGTCGGGTTTTGAGCGGTCCGGACTTGGCCCGACCCATTAAGCAGGTTCCTAGTGGTTCCTGGGACCCTCGACCCGTTAATTGAGATTCGACCAGTTCGGACTCGGGCCGGCCCAATACTAGGGTTTCGACCGGTTCAAACTTTAGGGTCGGGTTTCCAGCGGTCTGAACTCGGCTCGACCTATTAATCGTGTTTCCAGCGGTTCCTGCCAGCCTCGACCTGCTAATCGAGATTCGACCGGTTCAAACTTGGGCTGGCACAATACGAGGGTTGCGACCGGTTCAGACTTTAGGGTCTGGTTTCGAGCGGTCCGCACTCGGCCCGAGCATTTAATCGGGATCCCAGCAGTTCCTGGCACCCTCAGCCCGCTAATTGAGATTTGACCGCTTCGGACTCGGGCCGGCCTATAATAGGGTTTCGACCGGTTCGGACTCGGTCCGGCCCATAATAGGGTTTCGACCGGTTCGGACTCGGGCCGGCCTATAATAGGGTTTCGACCGGTTCGAACTCGGTCCGGCCCATAATAGGGTTTCGACCGGTACGGACTTTAGGGTCGGGTTTCGAGTGATCCGAACTCGGCTCGACCCATTAATCGTGTTCCCAGAAGTTCCTGACAGCCTCAGCCAGCTAATCGAGATTCGACCTGTTCAGACTCGGGCCGACAAAATACTAGGGTTTCAACCAGTTTGGACTTTAATGTCGGGTTTCGAGCGGTCCGGACTAAGCTCAACCCATTAATTGTGTTCCCAGCGGTTCCTGGCCGCCTCGGCCTGCTAATCGAGATTCGACCGGTTCGTACTCGTGCCAGCCTATTACTAGAGTTTCGACCGGTTCGGACTTTATGGTCGGGTTTCAAGCGGTCTGGACTCGGCCCAACCCATTAATCAGGTTCCCAGCGGTTCCTGGTACCCTCGGTCCTCTAATCGAGATTCAACCGGTTCAAACTCGGGTCAGCCTATTACTAGGATTTTGACCGGTGCAGACTTTAGGGTCGGGTTTCGCGCGGTACAGACTCGACTCGGCCCATTAATCGGGTTCCCAGCAGTTCCTGGCACCATCGGCCCGCTAATCAAGATTCGACCTGTTCGAACTTGGGCCGACCCATTATTAGGGTTTCGATCGGTTCAGATTTTAGGGTCGGGTTTCCAGCAGTTTGGACTCGGCCTGACCCATTAATTCGGTTCCAAGCGGTTCCTGGCAGCCTCGGCCCGCTAATCAAAATTCGACCGGTTTGGACTCGGGCTGACCCAATACTAGGGTTTCGATCGGTTCGTACTTTTGGGTCGGGTTTCGAGTGGTCCGGACTCAGCTCGACCCATTAATCAGGTCACAGCGGTTTCTGGCACCCTCAGCCCGCTAATCGAGATTCGACCGGTTCAGACTCGTGTCGACCCATTATTAGAGTTTCGATCTGTTCAGACTTTAGGGTCGGGTTACAAGCGATCCGAACTCGGCCCGGCCCATTAATCGATTTCCCAGCAATTCCTGGCACCTTCGACCCGTTAATCGAAATTCGACCGGTTCGGACTTGGGCCGACACATTACTAGGGTATCGACCGGTTCGGACTCGGGTCGACCCATTACTAGGGTTTTGATCGGTTCGGACTTTAGGTTATGGTTTCAAGCGGTCCGTACTCGGCTCGGCCTATTAATCGGGTTCCCAGCGGTTCCTTGCACCCTTGGCCCACTAATCGAGATTCGATCAGTTCGGTCTCGGGTTGACCCATTGCTAGGGTTTCAACCGATTTGTACTTTAGGGTCAGATATCGAGTGGTCTGGACTTGGCCCGGCCTATTAATCGGGTTCCCAGCGGTTCCTGGCACCGTCGGCCCGCTAATCGAGATTTGACCAGTTCGGGCTCGGGTCGGCCCATTACTATGGTTTCTACCAGTTCAGACTTTAGGGTTGGGTTTCGAGCGGTGCAGACTCGGCCCGAACCATTAATCAGGTTCACAACAATTCCTGGCACCCTCGGTCCGCTAATAGAGATTCGATTGGTTTGGGCTCAAGCCTGCCCATTACTAGGGTTTCAGGTGGTTCGGACTTTAGGGTCGGGTTTCGAGCAGTACAGACTCGCCCAAACCATTAATCGGGTTCCTAGCAATTCCTAGAACCGTCGGCTCGCTAATCGAAATTTGACCGGTTCAGGCTCGAGCCGACCCATTTCTAGGATTTCGACCGGTTCGGACTTTAGGGTCGGATTTCGACCGGTCCAGACTCGGCCCGACCCATTAATCGGGTTCCCAGCGGTTTCTGGCACCCTCGGCCTGCTAATCGAGATTCGACCGATTCAGGCTCGGGTCGGCCCATAACTAGGGTTTCGATTGGTTCACACTTTAGGGTCGGGTTTCGAGCGGTCCAAACTCGGCCCGACTCATTAATCGGTTTCCCAGCGGTTCCTGGCAACTTCGGCCTATTAATTGAGATTCGACCAGTTCGAACTCGAGTCGGCCCAATACTAGGGTTTCGATCGGTTCGGACTTTAGGGACGGGTTTTGAGCGGTCCGGACTCGGCTTGACCCATTAATCGTGTTCCCAGCAATTCTTGGATGCCTCAGCCCACTAATTGAGATTCGACCGGTTCGAAAATAGTCCAGCACAATACTAGGATTTCGACCGGTTCACACTTTAGGGTCAGGTTTCGAGCGGTCCGGATTCGACTCGACCCATTAATCGTGTTCCAAGCGGTTCCTGGCAGCCTTGGCCTTCTAATCGAGATTCTACCATTTCAGGACTTTAGGGTCAGGTTTCGAGCGGTCTGGACTCGGCCCAGCCCATTAATCGAGTTCCCAGCGGTTCCTGGCACCCTCGGCCTGCTAATCTAGATTCGTCCGATTCGGACTCGGGTTGACCCATAACTAGGGTTTCGATCGGTTCGGACTTTATGATCGGGTATCGAGTGGTATGAACTCAGCTCGGCCCATTGATCGGGTTCCCCGCGGTTCCTGGCACTCTTGGCCCGTTAATCGAGATTTGACCGGTTTGGACTCGGGCCGACCCATTATTAGAGTTTTGACCGGTTCAGATTTTAGGGCCGGATTTCCAGCGGTCCGGACTCGGCCCGACCTATTAATTCAATTTCCAATGGTTCTTGGCAGCCTCGGCCCAATAATCGAAATTAGACCGGTTAGGACTCGGGCCAACCTATTACTATGGTTTCGACTGGTTCGGACTTTAGGGTCAGCTTTCGAGCGGTCCAGAACCGGCCCGTCCCATTAATCGAGTCCCAGCGGTTCCTGGAAGCCTCGGCCTGCTAATCGAGATTTGACCGGTTCGGACTCAGGCCGGCCCA